>PVHP010029833.1:0-22098 GCA_004024765.1 Zapus hudsonius
GGTCCTCTCCTTTGTTTAGAGCCTGCTGACAAGATGGCGCTGGTTTATGCTCACCACCCCCACGGAGGAGACTGTCCAGTGGAAAAACAACTCCTTGTATGGAAATGGCTTAATGCCTGGCATGCTTCCGTGTATGTGGACCAATTATGAATATATACATGTGTTATGCTGATAGGTTGTAGTATGACTTAAAAATTCCTTCACATCCTGAGGTGGGAGGAGAGAAGAAGAGGGGAAGAAAGAAGAAAGATTGTAGCTCACAAGGTTTCCTGAATAAACTGCTGTAGAGAAGAACTTGTGATCGTGTCCTTTCTTGCTGGCCGAGCTTGGGCGCGACAGTTGGTGGCCGTACAGGGACCTCTCAAGGACGGTTCAGAACTCTCAGCAATCTCAGGGCAGTGCACTGGTAAGTCCCCAGGGGAATAGGGGATCCGCAACAAAAGTGGGGAGGAATATTTGCTCCTATCTCTAGATAAAGAAGGAGCGGGAGTAGTTTGTGTCTGCAGCGCAAACTACGAAACAAAAGTGAAACTAATAATTTTTGAGATGGGCGCTTCTCACTCGCACCCAATTTTTCTGGCTCTTAACGAGCTGTTATTGTCAAAAGCTGAAAATAAGAAAAAAAAAACCCTAAAAGCTTTTCTAGAGGAATGTGATACAGTAGCTCCATGGTTTGCAGTTTCTGGCAGCTTAACACTGGCTGCTTGGGACAGACTGGGAAGAGACCTGGATTTTGCCTTGGAACAAGGCACCCTAAGGGGAGGGGTAAGACCTATTTGGAAGTTGATTAGAAGCTGCCTGGATGATCAGAGATGCTATCAAGCCATTTCTAATGGTCAAGCAGCTTTGGAAATGTGGCAGGAAAAATGATTTATGGGCTTGCAAAAGATTAGAGCAGAGGAAAAACAGAAAAAAAAGCCTTATTCACAGCTGTAAATAGTGGAGTCTGAATGTGATTCTAATTCAGAAGGGGAAATGCAGTCACTTGCAGATTTATTAAGCCAGACTGGGATAAGAAAAAAAGAAAGAAAAAAGACGAAGAAAACAGAATGCTGTGAATGTGGGCAGGTAAATAGAGACAGATACTCTACACCGCAGCCCATGGCTCCTTCACCTCCCTCTTATCATGAAAAGACCTCCCAGCCAGTGAGCAATACTTTTAACCTTGAAGTGTGGAAGGCAGTCTCTGAGGAATGGGTGATAACATGTCCTGTGTTCATAGATGCCAATAATCAGAGAGAACACCGGGCTTTAGATTTTAAGGTAGTGAAGTCCTTGGCTGAGGCAGTTCGCACCTATGGAATTAATGCTTCTTTCACTATAGCTCTGGTTGAATCTTTACATCATTTTGCTATGACTCCCAATGATTGGGGTAACTTAGTTAGAGCCTGTCTAAGCCCAGGACAGTTTTTAGATTGGAAAGCCTTTTTAATAGAGCTAGCTAGAGAGCAAGCAGCAAAGAATGACCGTAATGGACAGCCTGCATGGGATGTCGATATGCTGTTAGGACAGGGTCGCTTTGCTAATCAACAGACAGGTTACCCTGTGGAGGTCTATGAGCAAATAAAATAGCTACGATGGCATGGAAATCATTACCTAATAAAGGAGAAGTGAGAGGTAATTTGACAAAAATCTTGCAAGGTCCCCTAGATCCATTTTCAGATTTTGTAGCTACGATGGTAGAAGCTGCAGGGAGAATTTTTGGAGATCCAGATACAGCAATGCCCTTAATTAAACAATTGGTGTATGAGCAATGTACGAAGGAGTGTAGAAATGCCATCACCCCCTACAAAGACAGAGGACTAGAAGTGTGGATGAAAGTTTGCAGGGAGCTGGGAGGCCCTTTAACCAATGCAGGGCTTGCAACAGCTGTTATGCAAATAACGCAGGGATAAAGAGGAACAGCTAATGCTTGCTTTAAATGTGGAGGGTATTCCCATAACTTGGAAAACAGAGCACCCTGTTTGGATTCCTCAGTGGCCTTTATCCTCTGAAAAATTAACTGCAGCAAAAGAATTAGTTCAGGAGCAACTCTCTCTTGGGCATATAAAACCATCGGTATCCCCCTGGAACACTCCCATTTTTGTGATAAAAAAGAAATCAGGAAAATGGAGATTATTACATGACTTGAGAGCTATTAATAATCAGATGCAGATAATGGGGCCTATGCAGAGAGGACTACCATTGCTCTCTGCTCTGCCTGGCTACTGGCCAATCATAGTTATTGATATCAAAGATTGATTCTTTTCCATTCCTTTATGCTCGCAAGATAGTGAAAGATTTTATTTTACTATTCCTTCTTGCAATCACGAGGAACCAGATCAGAGATATGAGTGGGTAGCTTTGCCTCAAGGTATGGCAAATAGTCCTACTATGTGCCAATTATATGTTGGAAAAGCAATAGCTCCTTTGAGAAAGAAATATCCCACACTAGGTGTGTTCACTACATGGATATCCTTTTAACAGCAAAGGATGATAAATTGCTTGATTCTAGCTATGTAGATTTAGTAGAAATGTTAAAAGACAAAGGATTGTTTATAGCCCCAGAGAAAGTACAAAAAGATACAGTTGTTAATTATTTAGGAGCAAAAATTTCCAATGCTCAGATTATACCTCAAAAGGTGGAGTGGAGAAAAGACTGTCTTAAGACTTTGAATGATTTTCAAAAATTGCTAGCGGATATTAATTGGGTCAGGTGTTACTTAAAATTACCAAATTATGAGTTAAAACCATTATATAGGATTTTGAATGGAGACCCTGCTTTAGATTCTCCAAGATTCCTGGATGAGGAAGCTAGATTGGCTTTAAGTAAGGTCGAGGAAAGACTGAAAGGTGCAATGTTGCAAAGATATCAGGAAAATAAAGATATCATTTTGTGTATACTACCAACTTACAGTCAACCAACTGGAATTTTGTGGCAAGAAGGGCCACTACTTTGGATCTATCTTAAAGTATCTCCAGTTAAGGCTCTTGAACATTATCCCTCTGTTGTGGCTAACCTTGCTTTGCTTGGGATCCAACAAAGCATTCAGTTTTTTGGTATAATTCCTGCATCAGTGATCATCCCTTATTCTAATGTTCTGGTACAAACCTTATGTGCAGCAGTTGATGACTGGACCATCTTGCATTGCACATTCCCTGGGGAATTGGATAATCATTACCCTAAACACCCTTTATTAACTTTCTTTAAGGAACATCCTGTTATATTTCCTAAAGTTACAGCTTCTCAACCTATAAAAGGGGCTCCAAATATTTTTACAGATGGCTCAAAGACAGGTGTAGGAGCTTATCTTATTCAATCAGGAGACCCAGTAACTCATCAATTTTCTCCGGGATCTCCTCAGGCCACGGAATTGCAGATAGTTATCGAAGTTTTTAAAGCCTGTCCTTATGCTTTTAATTTGATTTCTGACTCTTCTTGTGTGGTTAATGCTCTTAAAACTCTGGAGGTCACAGGACCTATAAAACCGTCTAGTACTGTTAGTGCTTTATTCAATAGACTGCAACAATTGTTATGGCAAAGAAAAGCTCCCTTTTTTCCATTACACATGAGAGCACATACTGGTCCATTGAATAAAGGTAATGATCTGGTAGATCGCTGCACTCGCCAGCAATACATTTTCCAGGTTTCTTCCATAGAACTGGCAAAAGCTTTTCATGGATCTTTTCATGTGAATTCTAAAGCCCTTCAAAAGAAGTTTAACTTGTCCAGAGCTGATGCACGGCAAATAATGTTACAATGCCCTCAATGTGTTATTTTTCAACATCCTGTCTCTCTTGGAATCAACCCTAGAGGGTTGCTCCCACAGCACATTTGGCAAATGGATGTTACCCATATATCAGAATTTGGCAAGTTGAAGTATGTTCACGTGTCAGTAGACACCTGCTCAGGAGTCATCTTTGCTACCCCCCTGGCTGGGGAAAAGGCTGGTAATGTAATCAATCACTGTTTAGAAGCTTGGGCGGCCTGGGGAAAACCAAAACAATTGAAAACCGATAATGGTCCAGCATACACTGGAAATAAATTTAATTCTTTTTGCAAACAAATGGCTGTACAGCTTGTGTATGGGTTGCCATATAATCCACAAGGGCAAGGCATTGTGGAGCGTGCCCATCGCACCTTAAAAGAAATTCTTCTAAAACAAAAAGGGGGAATAGGCTATGGCCATACCCCAAAGGAGAGAGTATCTTTGGCTCTATTTACTATCATTTTTTTTTAATTTGGATGCTGATGGACATACTACTGCAGAATGGCATTATGAGCCATACAATAAGCACAAAGGCATGGTAAAATGGAAAGATATCTTAACAGGTCTATGGAATGGACCTGACCCCGTGCTGGTGTGGGCATGAGGATCTGTTTGTGTCTTTCCACAGAATCAACAAGATCCAGTGTGGGTACCGGAGAGGCTGGTATGACGGATGAAGAATGAAGAGCCACAGACCAAAGACAACGCTCCTGCTGATGATGCTGATCCTGCCAGTGACACCGGAGCAACGATGGGGAATCTTGTCAATTTTCCTGAGACCGATGCCAATATGCCATGATGCTCAGTTATTTCTAAGACTTTTTATAACAATTGATACGCTTGAACTTAGCCTTAGCAGCTATTCTAATGATTATGTCCTTGGTTTTCTTATGGTGTATTTGCAAAACGCAAAGGTCACAAAAATGGAATGCAGCCATGGTTATCCAAGCCTTTTCAGCCATAGAAGCAGGACAGTCTCCTCATATTTGGCTAGCTGCCATAAAGCAGTGATGTTATGAAAAAACGAGATTTTTCCCTTATCTGTGACTCTGTGACACTATGCTGAATCGGTAGTCAGAGACGAGTAAGTCCCATAAGGTTACATATCAACCTAAGACAGGGTTCTGACGTCTGGAGGTCAGAATGCCAATGACGGGTAAGAATGTAATCAGTCATGGGCAACCTAAGACAGACATGATTCCAAGTCCAGATGGGAAAATTTGCTGGCAGCCCTTTGATGCAATTGCTCTTAAAACAAAAAAGGGGGAACTGTAGTGAGCCGTTCCTGTGAGGTAAGGGGGCGGTGCGGCCCGGCCCCATTTCCCGGGCCCGGGTCCTGTCACTCCCACCTATGGAACGCCCCGCGGTCCTCTCCTTTGTTTAGAGCCTGCTGACAAGATGGCGCTGGTTTATGCTCACCACCCACACGGAGGAGAATGTCCAGTGGAAAAATAACTCCTTGTATGGAAATGGCTTAATGCCTGGCATGCTTCCGTGTGTGTGTGGACCAATTATGAATGTATACGTGATAGGTTGTAGTATGACTTAAAAATTCCTGCACATCCTGAGGAGAGGAGAAGAGACAAGGAGAAGAGACAAAGAAAGTATTTGTAACTCAAGGTTTCCTGAATAAACTGCTGTAGAGAAGAACTCGTGGTCTTGTCCTTTCTTGCTGGTCGAGCTTGGGCGCAACACTATAGTACTGTAGCTGTCCACTTTTGAATAAGATCTGGATGTTATGGGGTATTGTCTGTGAATGGAACTCTTCTATCAGAAGTCTACTATGTCTATAGGTGTGGGCTAGGAGAAGGCATTTTAGCACAATTGATGACCATAGACATAGACTATCTCTTCATGTAACTTGCTTATGCATTTAAGGCCTTATTAGACACAATCACATGTATGACATTTTAATTTCATGATGCATGGCTCAAATTTATAGTTTGGTGGGACAGATAACACATTGTTTACAAAAGGTAGCTCAGGTTGCATGGTAATTTGGTGGCAATGTTTAAGCAGTGTTTCTTTAGTAAACCTAATTTTAGGCTGATTTGTTTGTCAAAAAAAAGAATAGTTTTATGAGGAAGATGACAGAGCTTTGCCTCAAAATCCTAAGGAGTTGTACTGTAATCCCTCTATAATTGTTTGATAGAGGCTCCAAACAGCCTTCCTCTCTGCCTCTAACACTTCAGTTACTATTGAATAAGTTAGACCATATGACCCTAAAGGCAGAGCAGCTTGCACAGAAGCTTGGACTTATTACAGAGACTTCTCTTGTTCTGAGCCTCACTCAAAACTATCAGCATTTTGGGTCAATTGATAAACGGAGTAGAGTAATACATCTAAATGAAGACTATATTTCTTCCAAAAATCAATGGAGCTCATCAGATACTGTATGCCTACATTCTGATTGTAGACTGGGTCAGATGCAATAATTGATCCTTCATCTGAGTTAGGATATCTTAAAATTTCCATTACCATAGCTCCCCAGAAATTTCACTAAGGTAGAAGGTCGCCGAATTTTTGTCCTTTGTATTTTTCACCTTATTGGCAAAAATGTTCAGGATAAATCTATAATAATTGCTACTAGTTGATCTCTAAGTACTATCAACATGAGATTAACTATAAAATGGACTTGTGTAATATCATGCAGAGAAGAAAGATGACCTTGATACATGTGACTTAAATTAGGCACAGAGCTGATTTTGTTACAACCTTATTTGGGTCTGTGAAAGTAAAGTGACAGCTGAATGTAAATTTCTTCTGATGATACTGATACATAGCAAGAAAAAAGGCACTAACCAATCCAGTAACTACATAATAGGTACCAATTGATGTATTAACTTACACAGGAATGAAACCAGAGTTGTATAGCAGCTATAATTGTTGTCACCACATGTTTAATATGATTTTTTCCATGCATTTCCCTAGGTCCATCTGGCTTCTGCAAAGGCCAAATAAAAAACTGAATGGCAATGTGGTAGAAATCACTACTTCTGCATTTTCTAAATCTTTGATGGTGGCATTGATTTTTAATGCTTCTTTAGTTATAATGTATTGTTATTTATTTACTTTTTCTTAGGTACATGCAATTCTAATAAATTAAATTTAGTCTTCCCCACCATAATAACCCTCATTCTACATATTAAGTAGCCAAGTTGCATAGTATATCCACATTTGACTGGATATATTCAAATTACATGTTCTGCAACAGTTAAACAGCCACAAGAAGAATTTGTGGACCAATGCTACAATTCCATTGATCACAGGACCTCTAAAATTCCTATTCTGGTTGCTGGACCAAAATAATGTTATAAGGCTTTTGGAATCTGTGTCCATTTAGAATTAGTTATATGTATTTCCATTTCCACAAAGTCTGGCTACTCTAGTAACAGAATATAAGTACTTATGGAGAATACTGGGAGAAAGATTAAAAATATACATTTAGGGCATAATGCCAGTCCTCACATGTCTATGGCCTACTCTTTACTCCAGATTTTCAAAATCTGTATACTGGTTGTAGTTTGTAAACTTGATGAGAGACTATTATTTTCAATTTCCATAATTTAGGCTAGACATTCATTTACTTGAAATGTACTTTTTATTTATGTAAATCAAATAATAATCTCACAGTTTGTTTCACCTCGAGGACTACCATGATCAGTTAGCCAATGTCACAAGTCTGTGAAAGTCATATTATTCTGATTACTGGTTTGACACTATTTCAATTACAGCTACCATGGCTTGCATTACCTTTTGTGGTAACACTTGGTCCCTGCCACAGAAGGATGCACTCATTTTCATTACATGAGGTTTCTGAATAGATTTATAGCACTATCTCCTCTTAGATCTGGCAAGTAATGAAGAATAAATGTAACAGTGTAGCAAGGTCCCTGAAATAATGAACTCTGAAGATCTAAAATTCCTCCAAGAACACCCACACTGAGAATCAAAACACCCTGAAAGCTTTACTGCCTGGAGAGCTGCTCCTCCCCGGGAAAGGACTAGTAACTTATAACATAACTAAATGCACACATGTATATTTCTCTGATTTTGTTTCATTCTTTGTATGTTGCAACACTGACATAGGTAATGTGGAGAGAAGTTGAGAACTGTTGTGTCTTAGAGTTATGGCCAAAATTGTAAATAAACCCTTTCTTCTTAACCTATTACTGTCTCCCAGTTATCTTTTAGAAAGAGACAGGATATGGGACTCAAATCCAAGTCTCTGCTAACATTCAAAACAAGTATATTTTATGGACCCTCTCCATGTGGGTAAGTCTTAACGGCAAAACCAGTCTAATGTTTCAATCCACCAAAAACCATTGAAAGTAGTTCTCTACCTTAGAACAAGGCAAATCTGTCTAATTCATCTACTGTGTCAAATCAACCTATTAAAGCCCTTCCTAAATCCATAAATAACAGGATTAAATACAGAATCTTTACTTAGTGAGCTTGACAAAAATAAAAACAAAGATTTACTCAGATTCAACTTTGCATTCCATCCATCAAATTTCTATACTTTTGGCATCCATGCTCCCACAAATTCCCCTGATTTCTGCCTGTATAAGTAAGAAAACACAAGTAGTTCACTTTTAGGATAGTGCATGGGCCACACTTTTTATCTCATATTTAGAGGCCTGCAGAGACTTGTCTTATACATAATTTAGAAGCACAAATTTGTCCTGAAGAGAATCAGCATTATCTTTTATGGCAAGTGCCTCAGAGGTAGTCATTACTCTTTCAGGCTATGTAGGCTCAGTGCTCTCAAATGGAGCTCAGTCCTCTCAAATGGCCATTACCACTGGGGGTGAAAAGAACTCTCCTATTGACAGAGACAACTTACCATGATTTAGAAGCTAAAGTATTCAACTTCATCAGAATCTAACCACACATCTCCATTTCAATATACAGAATCATATTCTTGACCAATCAATGCCTTCACTTTAACAGTAGTCTTTCAAAGATTGGAAATCCTGCTTGCCGTATAATTCAACCAATCAAAGGAAGATATTCTACATTTAATTTTTGGCAAGCCTTGCAATTATAGGAAAGAATGACTTGCTTTAGGGTGTGGGAGCACATGCACATACATACACACACACACACACACACACACACACACACACGCACACACACACACACTGTCATGTCTTTTTACATGACACTTGAACTGAAAACTCAAATCCTTGAGCCCATCCTTCCATCCTTTTTTTGCACCATGTTGTCCAACACCATTACATTTCCAAACACATTTAAAAATATATACACAGGCCTGGGAAGAAGGCTCAGCAGCTCAGAGTGCTTGCTGTACATGCATGGGCACCTAAGATTGCCAAGTTTGATTCCCTGGCACCCACACAAACAGCTAGGCATGACCAGACAACTGAGTAACCAGAGTCCTGTACAGGAGTGGGAAGACAAATTTCCTGGAGCTCACTGACTGAAAAAAAAATGGCAAAAACAGCAGCTCTGTATTGAGTGAGATACTCCATCTCAAGGTGGATGATCAAAAAGAAGAGTAAAACAAATATTCTTCTCTGGCCTCTGCATATATGTACACCACACACATCTGCACCTCACACACCACACCACACATATTCCATATTCTACACACACATGTCTATGCATATGTGTGTATGTATGTACATGTGTGCATACCCAGCTACTTGCAGCTATACAACGTTGATTAGGAGTTTTCAATGATGAGACTTTGAATACCTTGTACAGTAAATTCCTCTGGATTGAAGAATTGCCTCCTAGAGGTAGAAGGGAGGCTCATGAAACTCAAAAAGCAAGCAAGTCTAAGGAGGCTGAAATACACAGGCTCACAGTTGTAAACAATTCCTGGAAGAGGAGGATGACACTCTGCGACTAACTGAGCTGTCTGCAAGCTGGGAAGTGTGCTTCAGAAATGTAGTTTCTATGAGTCATCACCTATGCTGGTCTCGGCTTTTCAGTGATGAAGTTGCCTTGGAGCCATTCATACTTCTATAAGTAACCCCTCAAAACTCATTGCTTCACAAAGTTGGACTTTGGAATTGTCATTACTTTTATCTGTTGTTGGTGCCCTATTTGGGGATGAATAGACATCTATTCACATCTCCACAGGAAAAGATGAATGCAACAGTCTCTTATGATTGTCACGTCTGGAAATAGTAACACTGCTATCCTTAAGTACAATAAGATGAGAATGCCAATATCAGAAACCATAAAATTTGCCCAGAAAGTACATCCTTAAATTTTTTTTTCTCTAAAACTACTCCTGATCCCAAAATATGCATTAGGTTAGGTTATCAGAGAAACCAAGCAATGGAACTTCAGAGAAATAAATTCCCTATAAATTCACCACACTATAGCAAAATAATCAAAGGTCAAATAGTCCCTTTGATGAGATAAATAAATTATAAAATTCATTTAGAACCAACAAAGTAATTAGTAGCCAAAGCAACAATTATGCACAATTATTTTGAGTGCTTCATTTATTATGATTTATTATACTGACTATTTTTAGGAAATAGTAGGTGTATATGTCGTTAAGTTTCCAAAGACTATACCTTACAGAATGCCTCAGGATAATAGATTCTAATTTGGGTGGAGGCGAGGGACTCATATTAGAAATATGATTTTGCCAATGGTCCTTGCTTTTTCTTGGGGTAATTTTTAAAATATATGCCTTTAGTTTGAGGGAATTTGGTATCTGAATTTTCCCCTTCAGATATAGGAAAAGCTTCCTCTTAGTAAAATGGTAATCAGAACACAGCTTCCAAACTTATATTTCCATATTGCATGACTTCCAATGGATTGACTACAACACTTATGTTAGAAATTTACCCAATCAATCAGTTTTTAAGCAATTTTTTAAAAAATTGATATCTTTATGGTCCAAAATAGGATACATTTTATTAGCAAAGATTATGTTGGTATCCCTGATTCCCTCCTCCCTGTCCCCAATCCACTGGGTTTCCTCCTCAGTGGCCATAATAGATCAATCCATGGGGTTGGGGTTATGGATAGGACCAGAGGCAGCCAGGTTCCCCCGCCCCTTTTGTGTGTTATTGCTGAGGGGGGGAGGCAATGTCTCTGGATATTTTCCCCCACCATGGCTCTTACACTCTTTCTGCCCTCACATCTGCTTAGTTCCCTGAGTCATGGTGTGTGAGCTTTAAGGCTGCTTTAATGTTGAGATTGTAAGGGCCTCTGGACTTCTGCTTTAGGTTGTGTTAGAAATCATTGGTATCTGTCATGCTGACTTATCCTGGGTGGAGTGATTAGCTGTGCTGATAGATTTCTTGCTATTCCATCACTCTCTCAAGAGTTTCATTTGGGGCATACATGATAAGCCTGGAGTGGTTCATCTCTTGCCAGAATGTTAGCACTCTGCCTGTAGCTCATTGGTGGAGTTGAAATGACCTCAGCTCACTCACTGGCTTCTAAAAAATACAAATAGTTTCTCCATCAGAGAGTGAAGACAGTATGGATTAAATAAACATTTCTAATTAGGCAACATTTTATTGGGATTAGCCTGTCTGTAGTTCTCTAGTACTGGGTGTTTCTCCTTTGGGCCCAAGTTTTTGGTTCCCATAGGATTTTGACCTGAGTCCCAATTCCAATTAAGGGCTCCTTGACACTGAATGAATTTCTTGGCCAATTTGAAAGCTGTTGACTACTCTCCCCAGGTTATGGTGCCTCTATTGCCCAAGTGATCACTTATTGGTCTGCTGATCTCTCCCAGGATGCAGTGTGTTCAGCCTTCTCATGGCAACAGATTGCATTGTATATCAGTGATCTCTGCTTTCTCCAAATATCATTGACCTATTTCCCCTGGCCGCTTATGTAGCACCTTCCAGCACTACAAATGCTAGCATCTGGGGGCTGGTTGCCATTCTGGATCTTGGAGGAACTCTCAGTTTTGTGCAATGACTTTCTGTGGTTTCTTCAGCAATAGGATATTACCTTTGGCCTGGGGTGGTTATTCAAGAGCTTTGTCAGAATCCTATCTTGTTTTAGGGACCCTATGGGTCTCATGGGTCAACAGCTCAGTATAGGAAAGACCCAATGACTGGGACAGGGGGTCCAAGGTATGATCAATTTTTCATGGGGTTAGGCTTCCTCCCATTCCATTCACGGCCCCTCTTACTAGGTGATGCCCACTTCTTCCTTGAGAGCTTGCTATACGGAAGTAAGGATTTATAATTATGATTCATTATTGGTTTAGCTTATTGTATAAGTTGCCCCGGTCTCCCCATCCCCACCATATTCCATTCACACCTTTTACAGTCTCTCATTTCAACCTGTCAGGTTTGCTTAGAGTTTAATCTTAGCCTGTTTAGGAACCACATATAAGGGAGAATATATGATATTTGACTCTCTGTTTTTGTGTGAGTTAACTAAGTAGGGTCTGTTCCAAGTTTTTCTAATTTTCTTTAAATTTCATTATGTCATTTTTCCTTTCTGCTAATTAAGATTCCATTGTGTAAATGTACCACCGCTTTGTTATTCATTCATCCAGGGATGGGAATTTGGATCGATTCCAGTTCTTGGCTATTATGAATTAAGCTGCTATGAAAATGGTTGTGCAAATGTCTCTGCACTGAGGTGTGACATCTCAAGGGTAGATGCGTAGTAGAGGGATAGTTGGGTCCATTGGTAGCTCTAAGTCCATTCTGTTCAGGAGCCTCCACACTGCTTTCCATAGTGGGTGAATGAGTTTGCAATCCCACCAGCAGTGAATGAGGGTTCCCTTTTCCCCACATCCTTGCCAGTAATTATTGTTGTTGAATTTTTTGATAATTTCAATTCTGACTGGAGTAAGGTAGAGTCTCATTGTAGTTTTAATTGCATTTCCCTGATGATTAAGGATGAGGAGCACGTTCTTAAGTGAGAATTGGTCATTTGTGTTTCTTCCTCTGTAAATTCTCTGTTGAGATCATGCCCCATTTTGTGAGGGGGCTGTTTGATATTTTACTATTTTTTTGAGTTCTTTGCAAATTCTAGATATTAGACCTCTGTCTGTATTATAGCTCTCAAAAATCATCTCCCAGTTTGATGGTGGTCTATTGGTTCTGAATATGGTATGCTTGTCTGTACAGAAGCTTTTAAGCTTGATGAGGTTCCATTGGTTAAGTGATTGTTGCACTTCCTGGGCTCCTGGAGATTTGCTCAGGAAATTTTTCCCCACTCTTATCTCATGGAGAGTACCTCCTGATTTTTTTCTAGCGTTTTCAAGGTTTCAGGTCGTATGTTGAGGTCTCTGATCCATTTGGAATTGATCTTTCTGCATGGCGAAAGGAGTGGATCTATTTTCATTTTTTACAAGTATTTATCCAATTTGTCCAGCACCATTTGTTGAAGATGTTATGTTTACACCAGCAAACATTGTTGTCACCTTTGTCAAAGATCAAGTAAGTCTAGTTACTTAAAGTTAGAGAAGGGTCTTCAATTCTGTTCCATTGTTCTGTCTGTCTATTTTTATGCCAGTACCATACTATTTTTGTTACTATGGCTTTGTAGTATATCTTTACATCAGGCATGGTGATACCTCCTGAGTAAGTTAAGTTTTTTTTAATTAGGATAGCTTTGGCTATCTGAGGCCTTTTGCCCTTCTAAATAAATTTTGAAATTGTTTTTTCTATGTCTGTGAAGAAAGGCTGGGATTTTTTATCGGCAAGGCATTGAATTTGTAAATTGCTTTTGGAAGGATTGCCATTTTTACTATATTAATTCTCCCTATCCAGGAGCATGGAATATCATTCCATTTTTCACATTCTACTCTGTTTCCTTCTTGAGTGTTTTAATATTTTCATTATACAAGTCATTCACATCCTTGGTTAGTGATATTCTAAGGTATTTGTGTTGGGTTTTTTTTTGGAGGCTATTGAAAATGGGACAGTCTCTCTGATGCCTTTCTCTGTATGCATATCATCTTCATCTAGGAAGACTTCTGATTTTTGTGTGTTAATTTTGTATTCTGTCACTTTGCTGAAGGAATTTACCACTGTCAGGAGTTTACTGATACTAATCTTCAGGTCTTTTATGTATAGGATCATGTCATCTGCAAAGTGAGATCATTTTATGTTTTCCTTTCCAATTTGAATCCCTTTTATTCTTTCTTTTTTCTTTGTTTTGTTTTTTTTTTCTTTTTTTTCTGTCTTATTGCTTGAGCTAGGACTTCAAGCACTATGTTGAAGAGCAGTGGTGAGAGTGGACACCCCTGTCTTGTTCCTGGTTCAAGTGGGAACTCCTTGTGTATTTCCCCATTTAGTGTGATTTGGTCATTAGGAGTTTTGTATATAGCCTTTATTATGTTGAGTTATAAGCCATCTATTCCAAGTCTTTCAAGTGTTTTGATCATAAAATGGTGTTGAATTTTGTCAACAGTCTTCTCTACATTGATTGATGACCATGTGGTTTTAGTGGTTGAGTCTATTAATGTGGTGATTACATTAATTGACTTCAGTATTTTGAACCATCCCTACATTTACTGGGATGAAGCCAACTTAGGTGGATAATATCTTTGAGTTGTTGTTAGATCCAGTTTGCGAGTATTTTGTTTATGATTTTTGCATCTAAGTTCATCAGGGATATAGGTCTGTAGTTTTCCTTTCTGGTTTCATCTTTGTTTGTTTTGAGGATTAGGGTGATGCTAACATCATAGAAGGAGTTTGGAAGCCTCCCTTCTTTTTCAGTGCCTCAAAAAGCTTCAGAAAGAGCAGCTTCAGTTCTATAATGAAGTTTTGTTAGAATTCAGCTGAGAATCCATCTGGTCCTGGACTTTCCCTTTTTGGAAGGTTCTTGATTACATGTTCAATCTCTGTGGATGTGATACGTTTGTTTAGGAGCTTTATCTGCTCTGGGTTGAGCTTTGGTAGGTGGTAGGTGTCTAGGAATTTATCCATTTCTTCCAGGTTCTCCAATTTTGTGGAGTACAGGTTTTGGAAGTATGACCTGATAATTGTTCCAATTTCATTGGGGTCTGATGTGACTTCTACCATTTCATTTCTGATTTTGTTGATTTGGGACATGTCTTTTTCGTTTAATTAGATTAGCCAAGAGTTTGCCATTCTTATTTATTTTTTCAAAGAGCCAGCTCTGTTTTATCTATTTTTAAAGTTGTTTTCATCATTTCCAATTCATTAATATCAGCTCTGATTCTAATAGTTTATTTTTGCCTTGAGCTCCTAGGGTTGGATTGCTCTATTTTTTTCCAATGCCTTTAGTTGGGTGGTTAGGTAATTAATGTGAGATCTCTCTGTCTTTGTTATGAAGGCAATTATTGCTATGAATTTCCCCCTTAGGACTGCCTTTATAATGTCCCTTGGTTTTTGTATGCCATGTTTTCATTATCATTTACTTCTAGAAAATTTTTCATTTCCTTTTTGATTTCCTGAATGACCCCGTCCTTAAGAGCGTACTGTTCATATGCTAGTAGTTGGTATTGCTTCTGCTCACCCTCCCATTGTTAATTTCTAATTTTAACACATTATGGTCTGATATGATACAGGGAGCTATGTCAATCTTCCTGAATTTGTTGAGGGATGTTTTATGACATAATATGTGGTCTATTTGGGTTAAGGTTCCATGGGCTGCTGAGGAGAATGTATACTCTGTGTCCTTGTTCTGTATAAATCTGCCAGATCTTGTTGTTCCATAGTGTTGTTAAGCTCTGTTATTTCCATGATGACCTTCTGTTCAGATGATCTGTTTAGAGATGATAGTGGTGTATTAAAGTCTCCTACTATGATGGAATTTGAGTCTATTTCTGTTTTGTTTTTGAGTAAAGTTTGCTTTATAAACTGTGGTGTACCTGTACTTGGTGCATACATATTTATGATAGTCATATCCTCTTGTTGGATTGTTCCTTTGATGAGTAAGATGTGACCTTCCTTGTCCTTTTTAATTGATTTTGCTTTAAAGTCTATTTTGTTAGATATTAATGTAGCCACTCCCACATGCTTTTTAATTCCATTCACTTGAAAAATTATTTTCCATCCTTTCACCCTGAGGAGATTTCTGTCTTTAGAAGTGAGGTGTATTTCTTGAAAGCAGCAGATAGAAGGGTCCATTTTTCTGAACCACCCTGCTAATCTATGTCTTTTTATAAGGGATTTAAGTCCATTTACATTCAGAGTTATAACTGTGAGGTTTGCCTTAAGCCCTGCCATGTTGAAGGGTTTTGGGGGTTGATGATTCACTGACGTTATTGGCACAACAATAATAATTACTGTGCATGTTCTCTATTAGTTTCCTGAGGTAGGTTGCTTGTCGCTTCTGTGTGGGTTATCTCCCATATTATTCTCTGTAAGTTTGGCTATGCGTTCATGTAATCATAGAGCTGGGTTTTCTCATAGAACACTTTCAATTCTTCTATTATGAGGGACAGCTTTGTTGGTTACAGTAGTCTAGTTTGGAATCTGTAGTTCTTTAGGCCTAAAAGAGCATAGTTCCATGCCCTTCTGGCCTTCATTGTTTGTACTGAGAACTCTGATGTTAGTCTGATGGGTTTGCCTTTATATGTGATGTGCTGTTTCTCTCTTGCTGCCTTGAGTACTCTGTCCTTACTTTCTTTGTTAAGCATTTTAACCAAGATGTATCTTGGAGAGTTCTTACTTTGGTCTTGTCTGTTTGGAGTTCTGTGGGCTTCTCGTATCTGGATCGGTCTTTCTCTTGTAAGATAAGGAAATTGTTTTGTATAATTTTATTGAAGATATTTTCTATTCCTTTGGTCAGGGTATTTTTACCCTGTGGAATGCCCAATATCTTGAGATTTGGTCTCTTTACGGTATCCAACAGATCCCTCGTATTTTTTCATATGATTTTTTGAATTTATTGAAGCCGATGGAGTCCCTAGTATTTTCTTCTATCTTGTCTTGGATGTCGGAGAATCTGGCCTCCAGGTTATCAACTCTGGGACTGAGGGATTCAAAGGAGACTTTTAAAACCACTGTTTTATTTTTTGCTTTCTGTTATATTTTTGTTCATGGTCTCAAATTCTCTGGTGAGTTCCAATTTCCAATCTACTTTAGTTTTTGCTATTGTCTTCTGAAAGTCATTCTTAAGCTTGGTTAACTCTTTATCAAACTTAATCAGCTGATTGTCTAGCTTCTCACTTAGTTGGTTCACCTTTAATTTGCTTACTGTGTTTTTGACATCTGTCAAGTTTTTTGCCATTAGGTTCAATCTTATGTCTATGCTCACACTGTTGAGTTTCATCTCATTTACATCTTTTTTGACAGCTTCCATTTTAGCCATCATCCTGGTCATGATCTCATTGCAGTTATAACCAGGATTTATTTTATGCTTATTTGGAAGTTGCGGTTTTATCTCCCCTGTCTATTGGCCTCTTCCATTGTGGGACTAGGTGTTGTAGGTTCGGGAGTCTCAGCTGTATTGCTGTGTTGTTTTTTTTTTAACACTGGTTTCTGCCCATTTCTTGAAAAGGGTCTAATTTTCTTGTTGTGGGGGCCACTACAAGATTTCCATGGGTACACTGGGTTTGTTCTATGTACTATTTGTGTTTGGGTTAGTGTTGAAACCCCAGATGTTTTAGTTGCAGATGCTATGGGTATGCCAGCTGTTTGGGCTTAGCATATGTTATATAATATAGTATGGGGGTCCAAGATCTTCTCTGGGTGAAGTCACTGTGATGTGTTTCTTCTAGGTTTCATAGGTATTCAGAGCGGGCCTACTTGCTCCTCTCCTCCCTTCATATCACAGAAGGCTGTGTTTCGGTATCACCCTTTTATCCTTCTGACTAGTGCCTGAGAGGGAGCTTTTACTCTCAACTTGGAATTGGAGCAAGGCTCTTTTGGGGGGGGGTTGCTGTTTGGCATGTTCAGTCTGGAACAATGTTTCACCACTAGGTTTAAGTTCCACCAGTATTTCTCCTGTTTGAGGCATTCTGTCCCCAAGCAGGTTCTATTATTCACCAGATTAAAACACCCTGCACCTGAATGCTGAGGCTGTGATCCCTGCATCTTCCTCCTCCCACCAGGGGAACTGCAGGTGCTGTTACCTTCTGTGTTCCCTGGAGTTCCAGGCCTTAATATACCCATTGCTCTTTTCAGTCTTTATGAGGTTGGAACTCCCTGAACCTGAATGCTCCTGCTGTGTGCTGCTGTGGAGGCCTCCTCCCCACCAGGGCAACTGCAGATGCTGTTCCTATTTGTGTTCCCTGGAGCTCCAGGTCCAAACAGGCTAGTGCTTCTCAACAGCCTGTAGCTCAATGGGCTGGGTTCCACCCTTCCCCTTTAGGGTGCAGATGCAGGGTCCACAGAGAGCACCTTTCTCCCCAGTCTATTGACTAGCTTCCTCCCTCTCACACACACACAGCATGTCTTACCAGCTTTCTTAGGTATGTACAGACCAGGGTGGAGGGATCTGAGTCATGCCTGCTTTCTCTTTTCCCTGTAGCTCAGCAGGCTGGGCAGCAGCCTTCGCTGTCTATCTCCATGTCTCTGTGTAAGCTGGAACTGTCTGTGCCAAGAGTTCCTGGTCTGGACCAGGGTACAGATGATGCAGCAGCTGGCAGGAAGCCTGGGGAGAAAACTTTGGAAAGAGGAAGGTGGCAGGAGCCATGGGGGTCTGTAGGAGGAGAAAGGCAGCAGGAAGGAGGGGTCTGCAGGGGGAGAAAGGCAACAGTAGCACAAGGGTCTGAGGGGGTGTTGGACTTTGATAAATGGGGCACAGAGGACAAAAGGTTAAGGGAAGTCAAGACAGGCTGAAACCCCAGTAGACCCAACAGGCACTTCACTACCTCCACCCTTAACCCTAAAACTTCTGGCTCCCTAAGCAAGCCACAGTGCTAAGCCAAAGTGAATCCAGCATTCTCACCCCACCAAGGCTAACAATAAGCGATAGACCCAGAAGACAAATTTCTCTGTAACCATCACCATCAAATAAATGTCTAGAATCATGTATTTCCCAGCTCAGGCCCCTCAACTTATGCAAATTAGGCATTCACAGGTTATCTGCACTCACCTATCTACTCATGGGATGCCCACTCACCACCCTGCCTGACCAATCCCCTTACCCTCCCCTGCCCCTAGTCCTCTGGCTTCTTTTCTCTATAAATATAACCTCTCCACATTCAATAAACGAACACATGGACACACGACACACATCTGCTCATGCCTGTGTCCTGAGAGTTTTCTCCCGTATTGCGTGCTCAGCTCTGTGGAACCACCGTGCTTCCTTCAAGTTCAGCCACAGAATGAATGCAAACATGGTGGCGACTCTCGGTGTGAGCTCCACCCCCACTGCTGCCAGAGCCCCCTGGGGAAAACAGAATGATCTACATTCCTCTCTTGCTACCCACGGGAAACTAAACGAATGACAAGGGGGGAGAAAGACAGCGGGAAGCAGGGGTCTGTGGGAGAAGAAAGGTGGCGGGAAGCCTTTTATAATTAATTTCGAATAATATATTTTAAACTATTCATTTATTTTTTGAAGATTTGAAATAGTAATAAGGAAAAACAAAGAAACATTAACAGTCTCACAGAGAACCATTCTCAGAGGTCATTGTGAGGTTACACTAAAATAAGACCCAGCAAAACCATTTTATATTTTTGTTAAAGCCTGGAAAAATGCTGCTAACTGTGCTATCCCCAAAATTTCCAAACTCAGAGAGAATTGTCCCCACTGCATGACAACATTTAAAATGTAGGGAATCCATTTCCTTTAATATTTTCCTGAATGTAACCATTGTTGCCACTTTGGGTAGATTTGAATTTAAGCTAAATTCAGTTTTTCTGGACAATCCTAAGAATGTGGAGGAAATTGGCCTTAGATTTTATTCATTATTGCACAGTAATTATCAAATTGCTATTACTACAGTGCAATGTCAATCAGTATAAATTTTGCAAATTTGTATGTAGCAAATAACTGGAAGGAAATAAAAGGGAGGATAAGAGAGCAAGGGAGGTGTGGAGTGAAGAAAGGAAAAGGAAAAAGAAAGATACAGTGAGGCAGAGACACAAAGAGAGGACTTCTGCTTCTGATTTTTGTTATATTCTCACCCCAGCAGAGTTCCTCCAGGGAGGTTCATTTTGTTGTTTACTTCCCAAGTCAAGGTGCTGAGTGTGTCTCCCCTTCCCTTTGCACTGTCTTCTGGAAATTTCTTTCTGGGAAGAAATATAACCTCTCTAGTTTTATTAGCACAATTTGTTTCTCCTATCATCCATTGATCTCTTCTCTGCACTCTAATCTGTTACTTAAAAATTCTCAATTACTATATTTTATATTTCAGCTAATTTTATTGACTACTGAATTTCTCACTATATGTAATTCTACTTTAATTGCTTTTATTTGACCTATGTTCTCAATTATATACTGATGGCTGCTTTGATCAATATAAAATATACTTTTAAAAACTATACCCCTTGATAAGACCCTAATGTTGAAGACCACACATGCTTGGGCTGCAGGTCACTGAGAAATCAAGCTGCAGCTGAGCTAGAAAACACTTCCCTGTTAACCAGGTGACAGAAATCTGGAAAAAGCTGTGCTCTCTCTATGGAAGACAGAAGTCATCAATGGTGGTAAATAGCAGTGGACTTATAAACCTTAAAGATTGGCCAGCCAGGCAAAATGTCCCAACTGGTGCAATAGTGGCATGTCTATTTTGGGGAAAACTAATTGCTCTCTAATTGGACTCAAGGCCCACTCCAAGGGAGGGAATACATGCCTGATACTGAAGACCTAGTCAAAAGCCTATGATAGTGGAGATCATGACCCCTAGGGGAGTAACGCCTTGTGTTGTCTGGCTAAATGCATATATTATAACCACCCAACTGCCTTATAAGCACTTGTTTTTAAGGAGTATTACTATATATTAATGCTACTCTCAATTTTGGCCAGAAAAGCTTCTCTTTTCAGATGGTGGTTACCAACAGGATGACTCAAAAGGCACCAAAGTGTTGAGAAGAAGTGACAGTGACATGTTCAGCACTGAGACAACTCTATCACACCTCCTGAGGCTCAGAGTCCATTGCTAGAGTTAGACAATACCGCAGAAAAAAAGAAGCAATGTTTGCTTTTCAGCTCCAAATCCCATGCTCAAGTAAATTAAAGTCATGAGGGCTTTAGAAAATCTTCAGTCTTTTAGATAAGAGGAAAGAGAATTATGAAAGAGAAAATAAAAGACCTATTGAACCATGAACTAATTGTTTTATTGAGAGAACTTTTAAAGTGACTGTTACATTGAAAATATTTTCTATGAAGTTAAAAATTCTCCCTGTAAATGAAACCACAAAGAAGAGAGTAAGAAACAGAAAGGGCACACTAAAAGTAACTGGACAAGTGAGTGGCAGAGCCAGGACTCACGCTCATACATATCTTTCTGATGAATCTGATCCCCAAAACCCATGTAAAAATGTAGTTATCATGGAAAACATTTCTAATCCCAGCAATGGGGAGGCACAAAGAAGTATATCCCTGGGGCTCACTGGCAAGCTTGTCTAGCCTAGCAAGTTTCAGGCCAGGGTGAGATCCTACTGATTGGCTAAGAGATTCACTCAGTGACTAGAAACCCTTAATGGGACCTGGAATCCATGGCAAACTCTTATGGGGACCAAGAACCCAGGCTTCAAGGAAAAGTACCACTACCAGAGAGGCTACACCCATTAGAATCTTGCCAAATTGGCCATGTTTGTCTCATTTAACCTATACTGACCTCACTCTCCTATGGATATTCTGTTCGTATTTTTCAGAAAGCAGTAAGAGCGGTGGACAACCCCATTGCCACCAACAAGTCAGGGGATGATGGTTGACATCCCTATCACATAGGGCCAAAATGAAACCTATGAAAAAGTGGCAACATAAAAAAGAGACCTATCACCACAGCAAGTCAGATAACTCATGAAATGTCAATGGAGACAGATACTGATACATAAAGCAATCCAAAGGAGAAGTCCTGAGACACTTAAGATCTCAACAATAAAGCAGAATCAAAATGCACCTACCATGATTCAGGGAACTGAGCACAAGAGGGGCCAGAAGGATTGTAAGAGCCATGGTGGGGGAGAATATTCAGAGACTTTGCCCCCTGTTGCGGTCAGCTTTCTTGTTGCTGCGCAGAAAGAACCCAAGCAAAAGTGGCTTGTGGAGGAATGGGTTTATTTGGCTTACGAACTCGAGGGGAGACTCCATCCAGGCAGGGAAAACGATGGCATGAGCAGAGGGCTGGACATCACCTCTGCCACAGCACTGCAAACAGCGGCAGGAAGGTGTGCCAAACACTGGCTAGGGGAAGCTGGCTTATAACCCCATAAGCTCGCCCCCAACAACACAGCTTCATCGAGGTTGTAAAACCCAAACTGCCATCAGCTGAGGATCGATCTATCAGAACACA
>PVHP010029834.1:0-22087 GCA_004024765.1 Zapus hudsonius
GACACCTGTGGCCCCACTACCCCCCACCCCCCTGCCTGCAGACCCCTGCTGACACCACCCACACCCACCAACCCCTGCAGTTCCGTGCCCCACCCACAGACATCCACAGCTCCATCCCTGTGGCTCCACACCCACACCTGCTGTCCCTTGTGGCTCCACCCCCACAGAACACCAACCTCTGCCCCTGTACCCTCTGACCTCTGAGACTCCACCCTCTGCAGATCCATGACCCCCCACCCACTGAACTCCATGGCTCCACCACTTGTGGCAGCTGTCCCCTGCTGCTCCATGCCCAACCTCCTCCATGGCTCCACCCCCATGCCAGCCCTCCTCTGTGACCTCATCCCCACACCTGCTGACCGCTGCAGCTCCACCCCCTGCATCAGATGGCCAATCCCATTTTTCCCCTAGCCCTCACCAGCACCTGTGGTTTCTCCATGGCTGATTCCTATGGTTTCTCTATTCCACATCTGGTTACAGGGCAGTCTGTGACAGGTGGCCACCCCTCCCCCTTCCCCAGTCTCACCTAGTCCTCATGGGAAACTTGTACCCCCCAGCAGGTTACTCAGGACCCCACCCTCCACCTACTTAGTTCCCACATGTCCCACACATCCCCCCAGCAGGTTAACTCTAGTCCAGTCATCAAAGCCCAGTCAGTGATCTGAGGGCACACACACTGGCAGATAAAAAAGGCGAGTGCCCAACCTTCCCCATCCACACTATGAAGTGCAGACATCTCAAGGCATCCCACCAACCACCCCAAGTGGAATCAAATGGTCAGACCTCAATGCAAGAATATTACTCCAGCTGAGGAAACCAAGCCAGATGATAACAACAATACCGCTAAAGAGAGACAGCAGAGGCAGGCCCAGGATGACATGACAATAAGCCCTGATCATACTGATCCTAAGGAGAACTTAATGTTAGTCATGCAAGAAAAGATGGACAAGCATCTTGAAAAAAATACAAAGTCAACTCACAAGCGTTGCCACCAGGCTTAATTAATAGAGGAGAACCAAATGGACTTCAGAAGAGAAATAATGGAACTAAAGGCAAACCAGCAAAATGAAGGTATCAAATACCAGCTATTCAAATTAAGTGAAGATATGTGAAAATATAAGAATGAGTGTCAGGAAAAAGTGATTAAATCACACCTTGAAATGAAAACTCATCTCAACAGGATGATAGAAGCAACCCAAAAAGAAGTTTCAGAAAACAAAAACCATATTGAGATAATAAGAACGTCCCTAGAATCTCTCAGCAACAGAATCAATCACTGGGAAAACAGAACCTCAGACATGAAAGACAAAACAGGAGAATTAGGTCTAAATAAAAGGTAGGAAGTTTCAATAGCTACAAATTCCTGGTCAGGATATATACTCTCCTGTGTCATCATTGATCCATCATCATCTTGGCTATGGTCTTTCTCGCAATGGGATCTGACAAGTTGTCAGGACTATGTGACATTTCTTCCTGGCACACAATTTCCCCCTCTGGCTGGGAGCACACCTCAAGCTTTTTCCTTCTGACAACATAAAACTTGTCGGGGGTTCCCATTACCCATGGTCCATGGTTTCCATAATCTGATAACCAAAGTGAAAGTCAAAAGTGTCTGTCTCCGGAGATTTGAAAGTGATTTCAAAATCACTTTCTGACTTCATCTGTATAAACAGCTGCAAATGGACCTGTACGTGGATGATTGGGCTTTTACCACTGAGAGGGAGTGTGCAGATGTATGGTAGTTTGGATGTATGTCCCCCAACAGATTCAGTAGTGTCTATTGAAAGATTTTCTGCAGATGTCTGGTTGGAGGAGGTGTTAGTGTAGGCGGATTTTAGGGTCTAGCCCTAATGTGCTACTGGTGGTGATCTGGAATTATTTAAGGTTTACAGAGAGCCCTCTGAGCTCTACTTAAAGGCCCTCCTGTTTGGTTGCCAAGTGTGCTTGCTTTTGGAGGTGCTGGTGGTGGTTCTCTCTCTCTCTCTCTCTCTCTCTCTCTCTCTCTCTCTCTCTCTCTCTCTCTCTCTCTGCTGGATCTGTGAAGCTTCAAAGGAGTCCCTTCTTCCTTAAATAAACTGTCTGGTTTGGAGGCTCATCAGAGCAGTGTGAACTCTAATATGACATGAGTCTTCCCACACTTACTCTAGGATGTCAATTCTGGAGGAGGCTCACTGTCTTTCACTTAACCACAAGAGCTGTTAAATTCCATGAATTGATAGTTGATTGCTGTAAGTTTCGCTTCCAAATTCTGGACAACTAACTCAGCTACAAATTCATCCATTCAAATTATGACTCCTTGGAAGTGAATGATTCCCATTATCACATTCTCGTATTTATTCTGACCCCTATCGGATGCCTTCCACTTGTCTAATTCTTAAATATAATCCTACAAAGCAAAGAGCCAATTTTTACTTTAGTTTACGTTTTAGCTGACAGGCACTTTCAATGGACTGGGTAATACAGAACAGAAGATTGGCAGCCGATTGTCATGTCTGGGTGTGGAATCACCACGCTGCACATTCTAGAATATTAAGTATAGAATATTCTCACTATGTCCTCTGTAGGGTACCATCATTTTCAGAGTGCTGGTTTGAAGCGGGAGGGGCTGACCATTAGGCCTCTTAGAGGCCGTTGCTTATCTCTGGACTCCTGGAAACAGGAAAAGTGTTCAAAGTCAGAAAGGTTCTGATAGGCAGCTGGAGAAAAAGAAGCCCCCTCCCTTTTATTAGCTTAGGTTCAGCCTGAGCTTGGAAGATTGGAAGAGAGGGAGAAATGAGAGTCTTGACTTTGAACACAGAGTTTTGTAATTCTGACTAAATTGTCATAGTATTTCTTAATAAATGTTTCTTTCTAGTTGTTTGCCCTTGCAATTTTCTGGAGATTTTATTTTTTAAAAATAAATTGCATCGATTTCCTTATAGAACATATCAATTGAGCTCCTTGACCTCAGGATAAACTCAGTTTTCATTTCCTCTTCCTATTGATACAGGTTGTGATCAGAAGATGCTCTCTTTCTGGTAGTCCGTTCAAGACTGGTCCACACAAACATGATCGTCAACTTGCCTGCCCTGGCAGGACTCAAACCTGATACTATTCATTCACCTCCAACATGGCTGCCAGCAACAGCTTTCTGCTTCTTTCTTAGCTCAGCACACCTGGGAACACAACCTCTAGAATCTAGCAATCAATTATGTCTCTTCCTCACACAATGATGAGACTCATTCTAATTGGATATTTGATCCATATAAATGGGCCCAGCTTCATGTGTGACTATCTCTTGGCCCTTTTAGCTCTTGGATCCTTTTCTCAGCTTTTTGCTCCTCTGGCTTGATTCCCTGTCAGAGTGATATTGGTTTTCTCTCTCCCTTGACAGGCTGACTTTTTTTCTTCCACTGTGGTCTCTCCCTTATTGTCTCTTACTGTGAATTTGTTCAAGAGGATCCTTAGGCTTGGGCTCTTCTGCTTTGGTGTGTTTGGGGTGTGTGTGTGTGTGTGTGTGTGTGTGTGTGTGTGTGTGTGTGTGTGTGTGTGTACGTGCATTGCTATCCCTTCCCCAGAGGCTCCTTCCAGAGATGTGATGGAGATTTCCACCATGTCCCCTTCTCCTTACCAGCTGAGCTTGGAAGGCAGAAAATTTCTTGGGAAAATGGATGATCTCTCACTAAAATATTTCTTATAATTCATAATTTACCTTTCTCTGATTCTGCATTATCAATTATTTAATAATTTGGACATGGGACCCAAAGTTGGGTCCATGGAATCCAACCCCCAAATCATTATTGTATTAGGAATGCATCATAATTTTAAGTTGATACTTTTCAGACTGCTAATTTGGCTGAGAGGGGGATTATCTGGTGTTAGATTAATCTTTCGTGCAAAGCAAGCTCTGATTCTGAGTTTCCTAAGGAAGCAATGTTTTCTTGCTCTCATTCTCTATGGGACTCTGGACCTAGCATGTTTCTTGCCCATAGCTATGGGATAAAGACTTCTGCTTACCTATTCTCTGCCCTGACTGCAGTGGTTCTATCAATACAAATTCACAATGCCCTTTCCACTTCAAGAACAATTTTCCTGCTACTAGGGAGAGACCAGAGAAAGGTCCTGCATGTATAGTAGCTGCTGTTCTGGAAAGAGAGAAGTCTTCTAAACAGTGTTCACAGGATGATGTTGTCTGTTATTTTTTTATTTTATTTTGTTTTCCTGTGTTTTGACTTTATCATTGGTTATTTGGTGGTTTGAATGAAAGATATTCACCATAGGATTATGCAGTGGATCCCAGTTCCAGTTAAGGTTCCTTATCACTAAGTGGATCTCTTAGCCAATCAGTAAGCCCCTGATTACCATCCTTGGTTTTAGTGCCACTATTGCACAGATGAGCATTTCTTGACTTGCTGGTCTCTTCCATACAGCCCTGTGTTCATCATTCTTGTGACAACTGTCTGTGAGCTTTCAAATTCTTGAGTTATAAAAATATTCTATTAGGAGGGTAGGAACAATTCCCTGTGTTCCTAGAAAATTTTCTAATGAATGGTATTGCATGAGTGTCCATACATAAGATACTTACATTTTTATATAAGCAATAAATAATCTTCATTTCATAAATATGTGTCCTATTGTTAATGGATAATTTCCTATAAGCATGGTATTAAAGATTACTTAACAAGGGTCATTATAATTTACTGGCAATTAGTAAGTTGACATAAGATAGAATAAATTAACTGCTTAGTTTCTAATTAGAAACAAATATAATTGAATTTAAGTTTAAGTATAACCTTTAAAATGGAAGCCAAAATCACTCATGCAACCTTGACTGTAAGTGACAAGATCTCCCAGATGTTATGTGCCTGTTTCTGCTAATAATAATACAAAGATGGTAAATGTTACGTATGTCTTTCAAATTAAATATCCAAGAACCAGAGACATTAATCCAATGTGTCTGATTCCACCTGAAAGCCTGCCCACTGAGAAGGTAGACTCATTAATGTTAGGCTAGCACAGCCCAGTTCTTAGGCTGTAACAACAGAGCTGGTTACTACTGTGAGGTGGGGAATCTTCTTTTACAACACAGCCTGAAAGGAAGAAACCCAGAAGGCTCTGGAATTTCAAGTTTGAACACTTTGACCTTTATTTCTTTGATGGTGAACTGCCTTAGGGATTCTTACAAATGGATATATATCCACAGTCTAACTTTTATTACTTTCTTCATTTGTAGCTTTTGTTGATGGCCTTCAAATTCTGTCAACATAGAAAACACAAATTTTACCTCTCTTTTACACTATACCAGGGGCAAAAATTATTAATAGTGGCTTATAATATTTACATATATGTTTATATATATCATATACCCATATTTAACATACATGAAGTACACCTACATGTACTTTCAAGAATATGCACTGTTCATTTGCATGGAGATGGCTTTAAATTCTTTACATGCAATATTTTATTTCTCATTCTTTTTCAAAGAAATCCAACTATACTTTAATTACGATGGTGTTAAATTTTTCCTTCCTTAGGATCTGTTGAGTTACCCATATCACTTAAATGATAAAATCAACAGAATTTTTAAAAGTTATTTGTTAATATGTGCACTTTCTGTGACAGAGAGAGACTGAAAGAGAGACAGAGAGAGACAGAGACAGACAGAAAGAAAGAGATCACATCAAAGACTATGCCTACAATTAAAGTTAATAAAAGCTGATCATTGTTCTGCATTGCTTTCACAATTCATTTTCATACTATGATACACATAAAAAACACAGAATGAGTTTGGTAGTGTTTATTCCTTTTTATTTTAGGGAATAGTTTGAGAAACATTGACTTTAGATCTTCTTTAAAACTCCAATAAAATTCAGCAATAAATGAATCTGGACTTAGACCTTCATTAACAGATTTTTAGTTTATTATTTACTATTACTAATACTACCTCAAAATTTTTCTATTTAAATAATTTTAATTATGAATAACTTTAATTATGAACAAAAGAAGACAATAATAAAAATTTTCATTTACCCATTTTTCATGGTTAATAATTAGGTTCACGGAAAATCTTGATTCATTCAAGCCTAATTGGTTGTTGTAGACCTGCTTACATTTTTTTCTCATCTTCTTTAAATTTTGGTAAGTTATACAAGTCTTATTTTTCTGGATCATTCCTCTCTTTATTTTGGTTACTTTGGTAAAGAAGTTGTTGATCTTGCTTATCTGTTAAATGAACCAATCCATCATTAACTCTTTGGGTTTTTTAATTATTTTTAGATTATTAATTTTTTCTCTAGACACTTTAAAATATTTTCATTTATTTTTGAGAAAAGGCACATGGCAAGAAAATCAATATTTAAAGAAAAAGGAAAAAGTTCCTAATTTCTATTAAGTATATAATTAAATTTATAGATTTTATTAATTCTGAGTCACAAAAGTAATGTTGTAAAGGAAACTCATTTTTAGGTTATTCATGGACAAATTACTTGAAGGCAAATGAACTAGTGAAATTTTCTGGATTAGCTGAGGAAAAAAGGAATTGCTTTATAAGCATACTAAATTATTGACAGAACAGATTTATTCATGATAGTCAATATTGGACATAATTTCAGTGTCTAACCATATAGACATGGAGTGCCAGATTGTAATATAGCTATACAATAGATATCTCTATTAAAAACTCCACACAATTTCTTGATACATCCAACTATAAAGCAGAGATCATTATGGAAGAATAAATCAAGTTAAAAAGAAAGAGAGCTAACCAGGATGTACTTGAGTGAAGCTTTCCAAGGGAAGGATCATTGATCAATAACTAACAATTTCCCTAAATATAATACATCCTATACAAATATAAAATTACAACATATTTCTGCTTTGTTAAGCCACATTGCAAAATCACTTAAGAGCTAGGGACATTTTATTTCAAGTTTGTAAATTAATTTTTTGAGCAACAAGTAGTTTTATAACTAAAAAAAAAATCCTTGTGCAATAAATCGATTTTTTAAGTATAAGATCAAAAATCCCTTTTAGAGAAATAAATCAAACTGAACATATTACAATTGCATGTAGACAGAAAATATCCATTAATATACCAACAAGCAGCTTGAGCTGACAACTTGATTAAGTCAATGAACAAAAATACACCAGATTGGAGACAAGCCATTTGAAAAGAGAACTTGCTAACCAAAGTTGAGGTTGCTGAAGATTTAAGGTTTAGGCAAATCATATACACAAATCCATTTGTATATCAGAAGACAGAGATTAAATGGAGATGAAAAGTTAGATTAAAGCAAGAGCCAGGAAGATGTGCAATTGAAGAATGTGGTTCCTGTAGTTTTATTATTTTCAAGTAGCAGTAATTTTTCCTTTGACTTTAAAAGTCACTTAGAAAAAGAAGAGATGAAGTTTAATGGGATTACCCCATCCTTGAGTGCGGTGCCCTTCCTGGAAGTTTGAGAATTAGTTAGTATAGAAAGACTTGAGCAAAGGTCCTAGGATATGAGCATTGAAATATTTCTTTTGTCTTTACTTTTCCTGACAGCTCCTAGCAACTAAGGCTTTCAAACCTTTCAAACAGAATGTACACACACACACACACACACACACACACACACACACACACACACAAACACACAAACACACACACATTCAGTAGCTTGACTGTTTTAGGGAAAGGAATGATATTTTTGTCTAGGATTTTTATAATAAAGAGCATATTTTTGATTTTTTAAGCAAAATAGTCTATATATTGTTATGTCCACTAATTAGTAATCTCCAACTTGGAACTATTATGTAAATAAATAAATAAATTTATGGTCATTAAATGCCAAACACAATTTTAAAGGAGTCATGAAAAAAGGAAATGTGAGAAAGAATCGACAATGAAAAACAACCTGGAATAAAAATATGATGATTTTTTTCAACAACAATAGTCCATCTAGGAGAGTGGAGCTCTCATGGAATAATCATTTCCTAAACACCTTTCCTCTTAATGCAGTTTCACTACAGATTGTCCTTTAATAATTAGGTGGTGGCAAATTTAAGCCATAGAAATGTCTTTTTAACAAAAATGGACTACATACTCTTTACCTGTGTCTTCTAGACTGTACAGATTCATTCTATAGTGTGTATACACTGAACAAGCAATAAAGGTGGCCTCAGATATGCCCTATACATTCAAAAAGTGTGCAGCTTTCTTTCTAAATGATGTATTTATTAGTTATTTAAATAACATTAAATATTACTTTAAGACAGTGATACTATATGTGCTTATCTATTATATAAATTTATATTGAATATAATTATGTTGTTTTAATGATTTTTCAATGGTATAATGAATGGTAAAAATATGATTGTTCAATGGTAAACACACTTAGCTATATAAAAATTATATATTCATTAATTTAACATGAGTTAAGTCTACCCAAATATTTTTGATTCCATGATAACTTATAATAACACACAATCAATTCATATTATACTGTACATAATTTAAAACTTGAGTGAGAACTGGGGAATGTTTTAAAAAGGCCGAGATAAAAGTGTTAAAAGATCTGTTATCAGATGTTGACAGTAGACCTTTATTGACCTGGAACACTAAAGATGTTCATGAGTAAAATCTACATGAATTAAAGGGAATTATGCTCTTATTTGTCAGATTGTTTTAATAAGTTGTCAAGCCTTATTTTAAACATGGCGTTGTTAGATAACTTGGTATAAGCAACTGTGAACATTTGTCACAATGCGATGCTTGCCCATATGCTCTTTAGATATTTGTAGACTACGTGAGAACAAATCAGTCGGTATCAAAAGTTTTCTTCATAAAATTTAATTGTTTTTCCCACTAATTTGGAGACTATTTCCACATTAAGAGTAAATAATCTGGTTGAATTAGTACCGTAATGTATTATGGTGTATGTGGCTTTGACATTTAATTTGAATTAGAAATATCATTAATACTTTTAATATGTTGATGAATTCAGTTTGCAAGGGTTTTATTCAGAACTTTTGCATTTTGAAAGATTTGGGAACTACATTATTTTTTTTTCAGTGAAGACTTCTTCACTGATAGTCTCATTTCCATAAGAAATTCTTATGGCTATTCTTCTGGCTAAAGGGAAATGACATAATAAGGTATTGGAATCTGTAGCAAGGAAAGCAAAATTGAAAAGTCACACTTGAAAGAAAAATAAACACTATTGTAGTTTGAACCGACAGCAGTGTAATAGTAAGACATACAGCAACATAGGTAAGCAAAATGGTGGAGTGACACACTTGTGACAATTACACACACAACATGAAGAGTGGTCAGTGAAGGGTGAAGTATCCGTGATCAAGTGTGTAGTGGGAACATCAGGCCCTGAATGTTTCATAAACATTCAGATTGTCTATGTCACAGGCACTACTTTAAAATTACAATAAAGTGTGCTACTCAGAACCTCAGAAGTTAGCTGTAGTGGTGCACATCTGTATTCCAGGCATCTTGTGTGCTGAAGCAGGAGGATTGCTGTAAATTTGAAGCTGCATGCACTACAGAAAATGGGGGAAAAAGAAAAAAAAGGTAGAACTCAGCGAGGTGTGCAGATGCACACCTGCAATCTAAGTTACTCCATAGGCAGAAAGAAGAAATCACAAATTCAAGACCAACCTGAATAACATACTGTCATCAATGAAATGTTGGTGTCTAAACAAACAAACATTCTGTGATGAATGCAGCATAGTGGTAGAGTGCTTGCCCTGGGTTCCAACCACTTAAAAGCAATACTCAGTAACTTATCAGTTATTTCAAAGCTCACTAATCGATAGAAAAATGAAAATGTGGTTTGTATAAACATAAAGATAGGAATATATAGTGATGTAAAATATAGTGAGTTAAAAAATAGGAATGTTGAAACTTGAGAAAAAAATAAAGTCAAGACAGGGGAGAAATATTATTGCCTTTAAAGTGAATAATGCTGAACAATTAAATACTTTCTGTAACATGAAGTTTGATCCTGTGAAACTAATTATGAGATCTAACTTGATAAAATTTCCAAGGAAAAAAAAATAAATAACAATCTTGTATCAAATTAGACCAAGATTTCATAGATAAGAAAGACAATATAACCATAGATCATAAAATCATATGACAAAATAAATTGCATCAAAATTCAAGCCTCTCCTAATTAGACAAAAATAATCACTCTTTTGACAAAGAATGAGTCTTTGTCACACCTTCCCAGTTCAATGGTGCAGCTGAACTGTTTTCTTATCAGATTCTTCGTCATAATGACAATCAATTACAGTCAAATTTCACAATCACAAAAAGCTATTTTCCATTGACACACACACACACACACACACACACACACACACACACACACACACACATATATATATATATATATATATATATATATATATATCTTAAGAGTGAATTTAGTACTATTGTCTGGCTTGTATATAGGAAATAATGGCAGAACAATTTATGTCCATTAAATATTAAGATTTATTTTATCATAGATAGAAGCACAAAAAGGTTACACTGAAATGTGGTTGTCAAGGAATTTTAATTATGGCAATTATAGGCACTTTTATCTTAACCTTTAGACTTCCCATTTAAAATGATGGAAATAAGGAAAGTTTTAAATTAATAGGTTTATTTCTGAAATTTAGAAACCTGTGGGTTCTTTATTTACTTTAATACGGATAGAAAGCACGATCAAGTACAGAAGTTATAATTAGCTAATTTTATAATATGTGTCTCTTTATACAAAGTGGTCCCAGGAAATTACACACTGTTGTCTGTGGCATGGTGATAATCAGGCATGAACATCCCAGCTTTTGAGTGAGGCGATGATAGAGGCCATAGTGCATTTGCCATTCTTTGCACTTACAGTCATTACAAAGATGCTAATTTATTTTTAATGGATACATATGTTTGATTTCTTCAGTACATACGTTTAAGCCTCAATGAGTTGAATATTTATAAAACACCAGTTTAAGGAAAGATTGATAACAAGTATTTTTATTTCTTAGTATTAAAAATGTCTGATATTACAGAAAAAATAACGTATATATTTTGTTAGCATCAGTCTCCTCAAAAATTTATTCCTTTCAAGAATAAAAAGGATTAACCTATTAGTGAATCTTACAAAGAGAAAAATAATCTACACTGTTACACTCTACTCTCAAACTTATTCATATATTAAAGTGAAACAAACTTCTTAAAACTAATAAAACTAAAAACTGACAAAATGCTTCTATGACCTCTTTCCTATATATGCAATGACTAAACTGTGTCGTGTATAACTAAAGTCATCAGCATTAATATGAATATGAGCATTGTTTTTGCTTTTATATAAATAATAAAATAACATTCTTATTTTACAATTTTGGTTTTTCTCAAGAAATTATTGTTCAAAAAAAACCTTAAAGTTTATGAAAAGTAATTTGTTTGCATTTTGATCTCGAATTTCCATTGGATATGAGAATAAGTTTGTACTTTTAAATATGAATCTGTTTATTTGCGACCATTATTTTTATTTCTTGGTCTATCATCTACTTCTATGATTTACCTATTTATCTGTCTCTCAATCATCATTTCACCTGCTCATCCTAATTATATCACAATTCAGAAAATGTAGGGATAAACATAGTTACATTTACATTGTTCAAGGTTTAGAGTAGAAATTACATTCCCATAAATGCAAACCATACCTTCAAGGATGAGTATATGCAGCATCCAACATGCAATTGGTAACCACAACCATTTCTCATGAAAAAAAAAAACTCTCAGAGAAGAGAATCTGTGTGTCACATCAAAAGATCTCAGAATCCTGGTCACGTACAATGGCATCACTTCTGAAGTAATAAAGAGGACAATATTCACGATGGGCTAAACCCATTCAAATATAGTTCAAGTAATTTTGAGTTCATGGGGCTAGAGAGATAGCTCAGTAGTTATGAGTGCTTGCAGCTCATCTGAGAATGTAAGAAGAACCCAGCTTGCCTACCTTGAACCCTTGTCAAAAGTTGAAAAAAATGTCTGAACGTCCAATACACTGTTAGCTGAGTCAAGAGAATTGGTGGGGCTCACTGACTAAAATCGCCAACTCAAGGTTGAGGAAAAATTTGTCTCAAGGAAGTGTTGTCAAGGCACAATAGGACATGGCACCCAAAGTTCTCCGATCTCCACTTACATGGACAACAGTTGCATACACCATATAATATACCACACATACTACACAGTACACAGACACAGGAGATAGAATTGTAGGTTCATTTACTAAGGAAAATATTTTAATAAATTAGTCATTTAGAGATTCATATGAAAATAATAGTTGTTAAGCCATCTCAGACTGAACTTTTTATAGAAACTGTTCTGAGATATAAATTTAGTTAATAATAGAAGGAATATAATCATATCCTAATCCCAACTAAATGATATGAGAATAGCATAATGAAATGCAGCCAATGAATAATATCTATTCAATAATCACAATCAACAAATAATATCACTATAGAAAAACTAACGATATCAGTACCAAAAAACAGCAGCGCAAGGTGCTCATCTTATTAGAAAATGCAAAGCCACTTACCACGAATTTTGACAAAACAAAAATAATCAATTGAAATGAATCTAATATAAAGAAAATATATATATATATATATATATATATATATATATATATATATATATATATATATATATATATATATAACCAATAATAAACAGGTTAAAATCAAACATCTTTAAAATTCCAATTGTGTTATAAAATACAATTAATCTTACCTCTTTTTAAAAATATTTTATTTATTCATTTTCAGGGAGAGAGAGAGAGAGAGAGAGAGAGAGAGAGAGAGAGAGAGAGAGAGAGAGAGAGAGAGAGCGAGCACACTAGGGCCACCACCACCTTGTGGGTCTGGCTTATGTGGGACCTGGGGAATTGAACCCAGGGCTTTAGGCACTGGAGGCAAGTGCCTTAACCACTGAGCCATCTCTCCAGCCCTAATCTTACCTCTCATCCTGGCTCCATTGGTGTTCTGCTGTGTGGCTTATGATCAGGCTCTGTGGAGGGTTCTTTAATGGTGAACATGTCCACTTATTAACAATCTCCTTCCTGACCAGTAAACTTCAGTCTTATGATGGACTTCAAGTTCTATTAGTATTGCAGTAATCAGTATTCAATACAAAACTCACCAAAATATGGAATTCAATGAACTAAAATTTTCACAATATTTGACAAATGTAATAATCCAACATAAAAATAAAGAACTGATAAAACTTTAATATTTTTGATATCCAAAACATTGAACTTTAACAGTTCCCAGGAACTGTCAGTTTAGGGGGCAGCCATGAGAGCTATGCAAGGGAGTTCATGACTAGCCTGGAAAGCCAAGAGCTGTTTTGGTCATTCCTTCAGCATTCAGAGTTGGAATTGGAAAACCTGAATTACCAGAATTGCATATATTAAAATTCCTAAGGAGAGAGAAGTTACATAACTCTAGCAGAGATAGCGATAAATATATCCTTTGTAATGTCTTCCCATTGAGTAAGGGCTACAAATAGTAGATTTCAATATGTTCCTCAGGAAACAATTTCAATATGCTGATAGTTATCAAAGGAGTTGAGAGAATAGAGAATGTAAATAGAATGTCAATACTGTTGGAACAAAAATAACAACCTTAATTTCTGGAAACTGAGGTATTGAATTCTATTAAAAGAGACCATCTTAAAGGAAGAGAGATCAACATAAGTGATTGTTGTGAGGCAGAATATAATGAATAAAAAATGCAGTGAACAGAATGTCTGAGATAACCCTGAAGAAATAGTTTAAAACCTAATCAGCAGAGAATAAAGATTGTGTTATAGATTTTATAATTTATATCTCAGTGTGGTGAAGAGCAGTTGAAATATTTAAACACCAGGGATGTATAAAATGCAAAACATTTTTGTACATTGTACTAGCTTATTTGATGATTAGTATTCTTTACCATTTTGAGAAATTACCATTCTATTTCTAGTTTATTCACTGGCTGTGATCAATGCATGTTTAATGTAATCAAAGTCCTGTTTAATATCTACACAGAATAGCAGATGGTTTTCTTATTGAAGTGTAGATATGCTATATAACAAACACATGTCTCCTAATGTGAATCAATCTTGAGAGCCTCCAGAGTTCTGGAACATGTCTGCTTCATAACACAGCCTTAAAGTTTTCACATAACTATTAAATTCTCTTTGTGGTTATTTTATTTTGGATATAGACATCTAATTTATTTATGATTGAATATGTTCTACAATGGTAAATTCATTTGTCATCTATTGCTAACAAGTTTAACTGAGCTTTTTGAGATGAATGGTCTCTATTTTCGTTTTTCTATATTCTGTAAGAATAAGGTAGTATGCAACCCTAAAAATTGTAGATAATTTCTACCTCAATGAAATAAAAAGGCTGGAACGTCTCCAGTCTCTGAGTATTTTTACCCTGCCTTCTGAAACTTCCCTTATCTGTCATCTTTCATGTCTTCATAATTTTGATGGGTCATCAATAAAACATAAACAATGTGGATCTTCTCCTCTCTTTGGAATGTTCTATATATTCGTTCTGTAATTCCTCTCCACTTATCCAACTCATTCCTTTCCTACATCAGAAAGCTTTTCAATAAAGTCTCTGACTTGGTCAACACTGACTTTAAAAAGTACATATAGTAGCTCAAAAAACTCCTCTGAATAGTTCATAAGCTTTTTGAGCTTAATACCAATTCATATATTAATTTATTAAGAATATTGTTTCATTAAATTCATTTTATTTTTCATGCCATTTTCTCTGACATTAGATGTGACCATGTATTCCACTTGCTCTACAATGTCATGTTTACTCCTCTGCAGTTTTATTGGTGAAGCTTCTTCCCATATCACCACTCTCTTCTGAAGTACATAAGCCTCTGCCTTCTGACAAAACTCCTAATACTCTCCGAGGGTTCTCTCCCTTGCATATGATTCTTCTACTGTATGCTATTGAGATTCCTAGTCATTTCAGGATTCCACTGACAGTACATCTAAGAGCAAGTCCTTCAGTGCCACACTTCTTCAGAAAGCCATGCTTCACAGGCTTTCCGAAACCCCTACCCCAGCAGCATATTTTAACTTCTTATGGCGAAAAATGCATCTCTCTGCTGAATCAAACTAGGAAGCCCTCTGTTGTAGTCAGCTTTCTAGTTGCTACACAGAAAAAAACCCAAACAAATTCAGATTGTGGAGGAATGGGTTTATTTGGTTATTAGGACTCAAAGGGAGACTCCATCCTGGCAGGGAAAACGATGGCATGAGCAGAGGATTGCATGAGAGAGATGGACAGCCCTCTGCCACAGCACTGGAAACAGTAGCAGGAAGGTGTGCCAAACACTGGCAAGAGGAAGCTGGTTTATAACCACATAAACCCACCCTCAACAACACAGCTCAGCGAGGTTGTAAAGCCCAATCTCCCATCCATCAGCTGGGGATGGATCACTGAGAACACATTCATTTGTTTGTGGGGGATACCTGGATCAAACCATGACAAATAGCTATATATATATATATATATATATATATATATATATATATATATATATATATATATATATATATATATATATATCACAAATTAAGGAATAAGTGAAAACACAAGTTGCCTGTTTCATTACCATGAAAACTTACTTTTGCAATGGAGTTCTCAAAGACCAAAGAAATAATCTTTATTATTGAATTATTTTAACTTTTCTCACCATAGGATGTTTAAGCCCATTTTCTCCTCATATCTGATTCAAATATGTCCATTTTTGGTGCAAATAGAAAGTGTTAGTATAATATGAACTTTTTAAATTGACATTTATTTTTTTAAATACATCTACTCTAGGTGCACAATTCTTACATCACAATTCTGTGTCTGAACACACATGGATGCTCAGAATTGTACTTAGCTATCATTTTACATTTTTAAAATTTTCTTTTGTTTCAATAGTTTCCTTCTATTTTGCCCCTCTTATGGCTATAAATATTTTCAATAAAAATGATTCAACTAATTTTTAACATTTCAATAAATTCTTCCTTACAGCTTCCTACACTGTGAGCAACCAGGAGAGTGGGTCATTCAGGCTTTGTCTTCTTCCTGTTTATCACTAACATAGTCTTAATAATCCAGCTGCTTAAAATTGCAATGGGCACCTGCACCCATTACTAAATCCAATAGATGAAATTTAGCCATTGCTTTACTTCACATTTCAACAGATTGTAGTTTACTAGTCACCCCTATGTGGAATATTTTATTTGTTTCATTTCTGTGATGCCCCTTAAATAAACATTATGCCACTTAAATTATTTGTATGTAAAGAACACATCATAAGATGTTTTGATGTTTATTTTTATTTATGTATTTATTTAAGAGAGAGAAAGAGAGCATGTCTAAGTATTGGTGTATCAGCATCTCCTACCACTGCAAATGACTTCCAGATACATGCATCCCTCTGTGCATTAAGCTTTAAGTCTTTACTGGGGAACTCGACCATGGCAGTCAGGCTTTGAAAAAAAAAAGTGCTTTTAACTGCTGAGCCATCTCTCAATTCCACATTAAGTTTAAAATGTGGCTGCTTCTCACGTGGAAAAGTAAAAGCCTAAAATGATTACAAATTTATGTATCAAAGAAATAGATGTCAATACAATGATACAAATTTCTAAAAGTAAGATAATGGTAATTACATATTTTTAAATGTGTGATATAAACTAAACCAATAATTTGAAATGCCTACATTTTCCCTGGTGCATGCATAGTTGTAGCATAGTTAGGAAAATTTTTCCTTTCATAGGAAAGAAAAATGTTCAAAAATCTAACAAAGCTGACATTAATATATGGAAACTATACATTTAAAATGTTGTATGGTAGGAATTAAAGAGCAAAAGCTACTAAGACTTTAATTGTATATTTATCTTCAGGGGTAAAATATGGAAGTGAGTTTAATTAACCTGATATTTCCCCTAAATGAGTAAGAAACTCAAATAAAAAAACCCAAAAAATATATACAGATCTTTTCTATGGAATATTCTTATTATATGATACATTATGTATAATGAATTTTCTGAAGATAGTTATTTGATAAAACTCATTATTCTGGCCACCATGTTGAAAACAGAATCCGAATACAGGATAGACTAGTAATGCAAACACGAAAACTACATCCATTAAAATATTAGAAAGCTGGGAATGAAAATCACTGTTACTGTTTATAATGAATATGATAAAAAATAAATTCCCACAGTAAAATGAAAAGTAGAGATAACATTTAGTTATCAAATAAGTATGCAAAGAGTTTAAAATACGTGTAGAGGGATGCAGAGAGAGAGAGAGAGAGAGAGAGAGAGAGAGAGACAGAGAGACACAGAGAAAGAGAGAATGGGTGCACCAGGGCCTCTAGCCACTGCAAAGGAACTCCAGAGGAGTGCCACTTTGTGCATCTGGCTTATGTGGGTACTCGGGAATTGAACCTGGGTCCTCAGACTCTGCAAGGCAAGTGCCTTAACCACCTAGCCATCTCTCCAGCCCCTTCAAAGAGTTTTATACAGTTTAATTTGTTTCTTAAGCAACTCAAACATAATCTAGTTATTATGCATGTTATTGTTTCAGCTTTCATGTGAGGAAATTAATAATAATAGACTAATCTAACTGAGTTCACAGGGCCAGCAGAAAGTGTAATGGGTAAAGTGGAACTCTGGCTCTGAACCCCTGCCCAAGACAGCCAACTCAGAATACAGACACCAAATATGCTTCAGTGTCTATTAGAGAACATTTACTGTTATTTAAAAGAGTGACTTTAAAAGGAATTCAAGTAAGTGTCATATGAATTCACACCTGTCTGTGCACGTGTATGTAAATAGCTAGATAAATGATAGCTAAATATTGAAGAAATCCTGTAATGACATATGATCAGATCATGATAACCGGGATTAAACAGCGTTTGTAGGTTTGTCTCATTGTATTCATAGGAGAGGTTTGTGATACTACCATATTTTTCATGAACTAAAATTAGTTATAGCAAAATCCATACTCACATGTAATCTAGATTTAGTGGGAAGGGAAATTTTATGTAAAATTCTCATCTCAGAATTTTAAGAATTTGGGGTTCATCTTACTAAAATGAGTAAATATAAAGAAATATTCCTTTATCATTGGGATAAACTTTGTAAGACATCACAAACAACTAAGACCATGTATATTATCAAAAACAACATTCACTTAAATTCTTTTTCAAAGCATATATATCTATATTAAAATTAAATTTATAAAACAGGGGGATTAACAAAAGCAGCTAAAAATAGAACATACATGATAATAGTCTTCATCAAAGATATTCAGATGATATCTTTATTGCATATCAGAATTTTAAAATATTTTTGAAATGTCATTGACTACAATTAAATTAATTTTGTGGAGACAGTAAAAGCATGACTGAGAGGTTTAACCCGACTGATGTCTCTGTCTTATTGAGTTGAACATTTTCTCAGTTTCTTTGTTAGTTAGCAAACAAACTTCTGGGTGGAGAATGATGAGAACTGTGTTCACTGGTGTAAATAACAGAGCTGATTCAATTGACAATCTCCAAACAGCTCTCTTAAGGGTTTTCATTTAATGTAGTGACACACAGATAGTGACAGCTCTTGACTGAACTACCTCAGACAGTTTGCCAGACCCCATTGATGCTAAAACCTCCAGTGAATACAGACAATGTTTGATTATGTAGTATAGCAATCATCGTGTCAATTGAACTGCAACTTAGCTCTGATATTAAATAACTTGATTTGATAAGGTCAGTTCCTGTATGGATTGATGTGTGTTACCAGGAAACCAATGACAACAGAATTATTGAGTAAGTTAATGGGTAATCAATGGTGTTAGCCATGATAAAGGACCATAGCCAGCTCTGAGCAACACTGGGCGTTTCCAGACTCAATCACTAGTGTTCTACAGTTGCAGTTTAATTTTACCTAAAATTTAAATAACTTTCTTATACACCAGCCATCACTGACTTAATGGAAAGTAGTCAATCTAATAAAAGCTGTGTGTTAATTCTAGAACATTAAAGCAATGCAAGCCAGACATGACACTTGGGCTTTACATCTGAAATAAGGATATTATTCATTTATGAGCCTGATTCCCATGGTCAAAATGTAGACACAGTCATGTCTCAAATACACATGTTAACAATCATTCTTCACATAAGCCATGTTTTGTCAGGAAAGTCTTAACAGGTTGGTTTTATTTCCACATCTAAAATTTATTTCTATTCTATTGACACAAATAGAGGATAATAAAATGAGTTTTAAAGTAAAGGGAACTCTGCAACCCATATATCTGTTTTTGAAGTTTGTAGTTCCTAATTTTTTAGGAAATTTGCACATTCTAAAATGATTATGCCTAATATGATAAATTAACCTTAAGTAAACATATAATAGTAATAATTCAAGATTTTATTTTAAAGTGTATAATCATAGTTATTAGAGCCTCAAAAATCTTGAATTATTACTGTTTTAAGTAATAAAATCTGTGAAGCAGTGCATTCAATGTTCCCTTAAGCAAAAATGTATTGAAAAATATATATTAGTTTAGAAAATATGCACTTTTGCTTTTGTGTTATAATTTATACACGAGAGTATTTTACCAAAGGAAAATTTAAAACATTTTACAATTAAATTACAAATATTAAGCCAATGTTCATATTTGTTCAAGTGACCATGAAAAATTCAGAGACCTTATAGGTGGCAAATTTATGGCCAAATCATTTTGAACATTAGAATCAAATCTTGATTTAACAAGACAGTATAAGTAAATGTCAATTCACATTGTATTTTCACATTTTATACTTTCATAATTGATATGTGAGGGATAAATTCATAACAGGTGACAAATACCTTGAACTATATTTTAAGAATTATACAACTACTTTCTTGCTATTATAGAAGCTGATTTCCCATTAATAACAAAAGATAAAGTATATTGCAATCCATGTTACATTTTAGAATTATATTAATAAAATATAATGTAAAGTGATTTAAGTGTCTTAAAATGTTATTGGTAAGGGAAATGCCTATGTGCTTTATTTTTGAAGCTATTTTGAATGGGCTATTTGAGAATGTTGGCACATGCTCTCAGGAGTCAGATGTAGCAGGATCACAGTGAGATTACATAGTGGTTTCCAGAGCAGTCTGAGCTAGGGAGAGAGCCTACCTCAACAACAACAAAACTAAATAAATAAATAAAAAAGAAAAAGAAAAGAATTGAATGGCATATTTGTCTTCATTTCTTTCTCGGCAAGTTCACCAAGTACATTGTTGGACTACATAAAATCTACTGAATTTTTTGTGTTTATATCCTGTCTTTTAAGGTATCTTAAAGAGTTCATTAAATTAAGGGGAGACTCCATCCTAGCAGGGAAGACGATGGCATGAACAGAGGGGTGGACATCACCTCTGCCACAGCACTGGAAAGAGTAGCAGGAAGGTCTGCCAAATACTGGCAAGTGGGAGATGGTTTATAACCCCAAAAGCTCGCCCCCAACAACACACCTCTAGCGAGGTTGTAATTCCCGAACTGCCATCAGCTGAGGATTGATTACCCAGAACACATTTATTTGTTTATGGGGGACACCTGGATCAAACCATGACATATCCTAAGTCCTAACCTAAGCTTATAACACAGAACCATAGTGACAAAGGCAGCAGGATTTTGGCACACAGACAAGTCATGATCATCATCATCAACAACAAAAATAACACCCTGGGGGAAAAAATGAAAGTCTATTCAATGGGCTTGGTGCTGCCCAAAGTGGATCTTTCCCTGCAAAATATAAAGTTAGGTCCACATCCTCAGGATACAATGCTCTCTGCTTCTGGATTGCAGAGGCATTGTGATCAGCTGCTACCCTATGTTCCCTGCCACAGAGGTGTGTAGTTTGGAACTGTAGGCAAAACAAACACTGCCAGTCTTAACATGATTTTGTCAGGCATTGTGTTCACAGTGACAATATTAACTAACAGTGAAAGTTGGTACAGAGATGTTAGGCAATTGCTGTAAAATAATTTGACCATGTGGTTTGGGAACTTGGATGTGCCAGGAACTTTAAGCTAGAAAAGAAACCCTGAATAATATAAACAGAGCTTATGGGTACATTCAAGTAGGGAATGGAAGACAAGAAAGCTGATAGAAACACAGACAGTGGAAGCCTGGATCGTTAGGATGAAGAGATCAAGGACTCCACCAGGAAGAGAGCTAGAAGCAATTCAGGTAAAATTCTTTCAAAGTAACAACTGGATGCCTTCTGCCTGTGCCCCAAGAATGTGTGTTACACTATATTGGAACGTAAAGGGCTGATTGATTTGGCTGAGGAAGTATCAAGGGAGAACTGAGTTCATGCTATTGACAGGGAAGCATGAGTCCAAGGGAGTCTGGACAAGACTAAGATTATATCTCAATAAAAGAAAGGAAAGAAGGAAAGAAAGAAAGAAAGGGAAAAAAGAGAAGAAACAAAGGAAGAGAGCAAAAGAGAGAAGGAAAGAAAAGAAAGAAGAAAAGAGAGAAAGAGAGGAAGGAAGGAAGGAATGAACAATTGGGGACACTGAAGAAATCAGAGAGTATTTTTTCAATTCTTAGAATAAAGTGGATATGATAACTGAAACCTTTTGGCTCCATGTAAAGCAGTTTTAAGAGGAATACATACGTTTATAGATGTTACATTATAACATCACAGAGATCTCACATAAATAATATTATGATGTTCCTCAAGGTTATAGACCTAAACTCTAAAGTTGTAGATAACAGGAAATATTAAAGAACAGTGCAAAATTTTATAAAATATAGACTAATATAACCATAGATTTGATAAAATATTTTTCCTTATAAAATATAAATAAATTTGACAAACACCTAGCCAAGCAAAACAAAAGAGAAAATATTTTAAAGTAATAAAATTAGAGATAAAAATTCAGTATAATCAAACAACATTAAAGCAGCCTTATTACTCACCCACCACGACTCAGGGAACTGAGCGGAAGAGGGGGCGGAAAGATTGTGAGAGCCGTGGTGGGGGAGAC
>PVHP010029835.1:0-22087 GCA_004024765.1 Zapus hudsonius
TTACTAATGAGTAAAATTCCATTGTGTGTATGTACACAATTTTTCTGTTCATTTGTCCAGCATCTGGGTTGATTCCAATTCTTAGCTACTGTGAATTGAGCAGCTATAAACATGGTTGAGAAAATGTCTCTGCATTGAAGAGAGGAACATTTAGGGTAGATTTGCAGTGGAGGAATAGCTGGGTCAGCTGGTAGCTCTCTTTTCATCATTGTCAGGAGTCTTCATATTGATTTTCACAGTGGATGTAGAAGTGTGCACTCCCTCCAGGACTGGATAAAAATTCCTCTCTTCCCACATCCTCACCAGTGTCTGTTGTCATTAGATTCTTTAATGATTTCCATCCTGACTGAAATAAGTTGGAATCTCATAGTTGTTTTAATTTGTATTTACCTGATGGTTAGGGATGTTGAAGTTTTCTTAAGTGAATATTTGCCATTTGTATTTCTTCTTTTGTGATATTAGGATCCAGTAAAGATCCTGTGTTCTATACTTAGCACATCTAGAAAGCAATGCTAGAAGTGGAAAAGAATAGCACTTGATTACTCAATTATTTGGAAAAGACATGTATTATATATTCTACCTAATTCTTATGTTGCTTAGATCTATCTGCTCTATTTATGGGGGATGGATTATTTGATTTTTTTTTGTTGCTTAATTTTTCCGTTATATGTAGATTCTAGATATTAGGGCTCTGTCTGTGTTATAGTTGGTGAAATTTTCTGTCATTCTGATGGTGGTATGTAGGTTTTGTTTATGGTATGTTTGTCTGTACAAAAGCTTTTTTAGCTTGATGAGATGCCACTGGTTGAGTGATTGTTGAATTTCCTGGGTGAGTAGGGTACAAGAAATTATAAACTTTTTTCAGATAAAAATATTCTTTGTCTTTAACTTTGGGATACATGTTCATTTTTTGCATGTGTATATTTGTAAGTGATTGTGTGTGCGTACATGAATATGTAGGCTTATATGCATGTATGTGTGGAGACTAGAAGACCTTGGGTGTCTTCCTCACTCTCCTCTTTGTTTTTACCAAGGCAAGTTCTCCATTTGAGCCAAGAGCTTAGTGAATTAGCTAGTCTCTCTAGCCTGCCCAAGTGTTATAATATCTCCAGCTCCTGTGTCCTAGGATTACAGACAACCTCATTTCTCAGCTTGCATTTATGGAAGTGTTGGGGTTTCAAACTCTGGTCCTCACATTTTGCAATAAGAGCTTTCACCACTAAGTGAACTCTCCAGTCCTGAAAGTTTTTCTTAAAATGCATGTGATTCCCCTCTTTAAAAGATCCTTCATTAACAAACAAAATTATCTAGAAATCTCAATTGCATGAGTGCTTCTTTAAAAAAATGTGACCTACATAGAAATATAACAGTTGTCAAATAATTTAGCACCTCTTAAAGAAACTTAACCCAGTGAAACTTGTTCTAGATGACAATTTGTGTATGTAGCATGAATTGCCTTTGCTGGGCACTCACCAACAAAGACTCTCCATTTCCACTTATCTTAGCAAAGATAGTGACTCCCTATGTGGTCCTTTGGTTTGAAACTCCAAGGTCTTAGCTTTCCATTGGATACAGTATTAGACTTATTTGTTCAAGTGACTCTTTAAATGGTTGATAATCCACCTTTTACATAGATAGCATGTTTTCATTATTTTCACATGCTGTAGAGTGATATTAGGATCGAGTAAAGATCCTGTGTTCTATTCTTAGCACATCTAGAAAGCAACGTTAGAAGTGGAAAAGAGATGCATTTGATGCTGCAATTATTCAGAACAGACGTGTATTATATATTCTGCTTAATTTTTATGTTGCTTAGATCTTATCAGCAATAACTGTTATTTTTCTGAAACTTTCCAAACCTACTGAGAAATATGGAGATAACTAAGATATAATCAGGGAATTAAACTATGCCCCAAAACACTCACTATTTAGCCTAGAAAAAAATGAGATGGTGGGATCTTAGAATAATCTCTTAATTAAAGTAGCAACTGAACATAATCAGGCAAAGCCTTCAATATGTTTAGGATTCACAGAGATTTCAGCATCCTGTCCTGCCAGGAGGAAGAAACCGAGTCCTAATTGGAATCCTTTTAAAGTGTTTCCCCATTTCTCACTCTTTCCTTTATTCCCTCTTCCTCCTCCTCCTTCTCTTCTATCCTCCTCCACTTCCCCTGTTCCTCCCCCCTCTTTCCTGCTCTCATTTAAGCATGAATACCTCTTTGGCTGTAGACCACCAAATTCAAGTCCCCAGAAACTACATGAAACGTGGAGGCTGGAGAATTTCTGGGTCTAGCTGATGGACAGAACTTCCAGTTTGAGGGTGAGACCCCTCTTCAAGAAAGGACATGGTTGAGTGAGAGGGGAATGCTTGACATTCTGCTCTGGCCTCAGATGTCTGTGCTTGGTGTATCTGCATCTGTAGTATGCTTTATGCCATGTTAAATGACGTTCAGAAAAATGTAGTACTGGTTTCTTGGAAGTAATAAAGGACGAAAGGGAGAAATATTTTATTTTATTTTTTATAATAGTCATCCAGAGATGGCAGCCCAAGATGATGACATCTCCCCTGCTCTGGCAGACTCGAAACATCATCTGATATGGCCTCATCCATGATGGCTGCTGGTAACTCCTCACAACAGCACTCCCTGCTTCTTCCTCAATTTAGCACACCTATGGGGGCTGGCTCCTCCAGAGTTGGCCTCTTGAGTCTGCCTGCCAACCTGAGCCTGATGAAGAGGCTGATGGGCTTATCCTACTAGGATGATTAATCCATAAACAGTCACTGTGTGACTATCTTGACCTGCTTTCTCACATGTCTCTTCTGGCTTCCTTCCAACTCCCCTGGTACTTGTTTTGGTAAGATTCCCCCTTCCCAGACAGACTGGAAATATCTGTTTGCCCATGGAATTTCTTACCTTTTTTTTTGTTTTGTTTTGCTTTCCTGCTTTGCTATGATCTTTCTCTAAGCTCTTAACCCTTGACTATCCAAACTTTCAGCTTTTTCCTACCTGCTTGGATGTGTGAAGGTGAAGATTTCTTGGCTTAGGCTCACATGCTTTGCTTCACACATGTGCAATGTGCCTTCTCCTGAGGAAACCACCCCCCAAAAAAAGAAGAAGAAGAAGAAGAAGAAGAAGAAGAAGAAGAAGAAGAAGAAGAAGAAGAAGAAGAAGGAAGAAGAAGAAGAAGAAGAAGGAAGAAGAAGAAGAAGAAGAAGAAGAAGAAGAAGAAGAAGAAGAAGAAGAAGAAGAAGAAGAAGAAGAAGAAGAAGAAACAATCTGTGAAGGCTATTCAGTGCTGCACTCTCACTTTCCAGTCAGGAAAGAAGCAGAATTCCCTTCTGGCTTGAGTCTTTCAGCCAGGGTTTTCAATTCTCCATAAAATAAACCTCCTATTTCATAGTTTAATTTGATTCTTTGCTGAAATGCATAAGGACCCAAAAGTTGGAGTGTATGGGCCTGGGATCTCCTGTGTCTTGTTGGAATTTAATCCCTCAATTGACCCCAAATTCTGCATCATTAGGAACACTGCTACATGTATTAACTGTAGAAAATTTCTACAGTTTGAAAGCCCAGTGGGTATTGAGTTCCAGGTGTCAGCAAGGATTTCTAGTCAATTCTTCTTTTAAGTGACTGTCATTCCAGGAAAATAGCTACACCAATGACAGGGATGTGGAAGACAGCTCTGTGTCTTTGGAGAATTCACAGTAGCAGTTCATATAGATAGGCAACTTAAAAGGATGGACAGCATATATTTGTAGTTGTTTTATCCAGATGTAGAATTGAGGTGCCCTTGTCCCTATCATATTGCTTCCTATTCTGTTTTATGAAGAATAAGGATTTATGCTCAGCTTCTACCAGTCACTGATATCACAGGCAAAAGATATAAATGCACTGTTCTTCAAGAAGTTTGCAATCATGAAAAAAATAGGGATTTTTTTTCTAGAAAGAAGACCAAAAGAGTGGAAGTAAAATGCTGTTGAGAAAGGGAGGAAGGGTAATAGGGTTCATGCAACCTGAAAGCAAAAGAAGAGGTTTTTTTGGAAGATGAAATGGTACACAGAGAGGAAAGAGATATAGCAGAACACAGGTCTTCACCTCATGTTGGTCAGGAAGTAAAGAGAATAGAAGAGAACTATTACTCCAGTTACCTTCCTCTACCTATGCCCAAGATCTTAAAGTTTCTGAGTCCAACAACAACAGTTCATCAGGTATTCAACACCTGAGCCTGGAGTTGATCCATCACATTCTAACTATAACTCCAACATTCACTGTAACCCCTAAGCTGTTTTCTCTCTGTATGGACTTACCTGTTCTATGTATATTATCTTAAATTTTTGTTTGTTTGATTTTATCTTAAATTTGTAAATATAGTTCAATATAAAACATTTTGTTTCTGGCTTCGTTTGCTTAGCATAGCTTTTTTGAATTTAATCCAAGAAGAGGTATTTGTCAGTATGTTACTCCATAAGTCCATGTCTTATGCCTTGATGTGCTCATTCACTCACTTATTGATAGACATTTGAGTTGCTTCTGTAGATTGGATATAAACTAATGTTTATATGCAGGATTCTTAATTGATAATTTTCAGTTTTTGATTTGTTACATGGTAACATTCGATTTAGCATCTTAAGTATTATCCAACTTTTTCTAAAAGTGGAAGATTATTTTCCAATACTGCCAGTAGTATATGAGTGTTTCTAATTCCCCAGGTACTTGGAAAAACTAGAATTACAAACATTGGTAGCTAGATGGCAATAAATAGGTGGATCAGTAGATACATACATGTAAATGGCCTTGTATGTGGATTAAAACATTAGTAATATTTATAATTTTAAAGGTTTATTTCTATTGAAAGCGTGGAGTGTTAATGTATGGACCTAACAATTCAGGCATTTTTTAATTTAATATTTATTGTCCAAATGAGTTACATTATTTAGTGGGCAAACCATGCGTTGTTATCCCGAATTCCCCGACTCCCCCCCTCCCCATCCCTGATCAGTTGTTTAACTTCCTTCGTGGGCATTTTTGATTAAGCTTACTACTTCAGTCTCCAGCATACTACTGGAGGAGCTCTCATGGGGGTAGGGGAATCTTATAATCTAGCCCTAAATTGTATAAAGAGCCTGTTTGAGCTCGTTTATTGGTGCATGCTTCTTCTGGAAGTTGTTTCTCTCTCTGCATTGAATGCTGAGATCAGTCAGCTTCCTCCACAAATATGTAAACCTAAAATATTTTTTGTCCCATAACCTGCTTCTAGTCAGATGACTAAAGAAATATCTTAAATTAAGGGCTGGAGAGATGGCTCAGAGGTTAAGGCACTTTCCTTTAGTGCCTAAGGCCCTGGGTTCAATTCCCCAGGACCCACATAATCCAGACACACAAGGTGGTGGCCCTGGTGTTCTCTCACTCCCTCACTCTCTCTCTCTCTCTCTGCTTGAAAATGAATAAAATATTAAAAAAAGAAATATCTTAAATTTGAAAAACTATTTTTGAATCTGTATGAAATAAAGAGATAAATATAAATAATTGAACCCTATTCAGAAATCATTCAAGACAAGATGTCTTCTCAGGTAAATTCTACTAAGTATTTTAAGAAGAACTAAAACAAAACTTATTCACGTTTTTCCAAAGAGTATGCAGAAGAAAAAAAAACTATATATATATACAAATATATATATAATATGTGTGTGTATGTGTGTGTGTTTGTGTGCACACACATGCACACACATGCATGCAAGCACGTGCGCACACACACACACACACACACACACACACACACACACACACTCATGTGTCTGTGGACCTGTGTGTAGTGTGGCTTGCTTGCCCTCATCTAAGTAGGCCAGAAAGGAACCTTGGCTGTATTATTCCATCCCTCTTCTGCCTAACTCTCTTTCCTGATACTAGAACTTCTAAGGCTCTGATTTTCAGGTTTGTGCTTCCCTGAGGGACTGAGGATTGAGAAATGTGTGGCCATGCTTGAAAACACAAGATCTGGAGAGTTTAGAACTGTCATGGTCTTAGGCCCATTTAGGCCCTCATGCTTGCATAAAAAGTGAACTTCACTGAGGAGAAACCCACCCAGTCCAAAATATAGATATTCTAATAAATAATAGTCATATTATTTCCTAGATTATGAAATATATATATATATATATATATATAAACATGCTGTAGATTTTTTTTTTGTGTGTATATGAAAAGGACTAAGGGAAAGTAATATTTCTTTGTGTATGCTTGTTTCAGACCAGGACAATCTTAGAAGGTCAAAATAAATACAAAATTATAGCAATGCTATAAGTTACTACTACTATCCTTGCTAGTAGTTATAAAGAAAATGAAGTTCTGATATTGAAAATGAGTAAAATATCTCTATATGTTGGTGTTGTAGTCAACAAATGCTGCTGGGATGAATCTCCAAACCAAGCATAATTATGGGAGGAAAGGATTTATTGAAGCTATAGATCCAGGGGAAGTTCCATAATGGAGAAAGGCTGACCCTTTTTCACAGGTGCAAGCAGAGAGAAAACCCATCACCAGCACCATACACATACCAAGGAAACATAGGGGGAGAGAGATTTTCTACCCCTTTACTTATTCTTAGGGTCATGCAATCCTTTCCCAGACTTGTTCACTCCCTATGTCTCCAGAATTTCCTTCCTGTATTGCCCTCCCAGGAAGGAATGCTTGTTTCTAGCTTCCCTGATCTTCCTTATATTCTGCCCCCTAATGAGAGGCTGCCTTCCTGTGAACATTCTCAGAGACCCACCCATGAATACATAAAAAGGTCAAGCTGACAACAAAACAGAACCATCACACTGGGCTAGCACTAGAGACAAAAGCAAGAAAAAATATTGTGGTAGTGGTTTGGAACTTTATTGTGATTTAGAAAACTGTTTCATGTTTTCTTTATTTCATGCTTTTCTTTTTTTTTCTCATTTTTTATAGAGTCTCACTATATTGTCCAGTCTGGCATGAACTTTTGATCCTCCCTCCTCAGCTTCCCTGAATGCTGCAATCACAGTAATGTGCTACTACATTTGACTCTAGAAGAGAGTCTTGGAAGGTAGAAATTCTTTCTATAATACTAACTGACACTGGATGACTTGCTCTTTTAGCATGAAATTAATGTCCTTCCTTTTGTTCCTCTTTCTCATTTTGACTCTTTCTAGGGCTCTTGAATTTCATGGGAGTGTGTTGTAAGGCTGCTTCTTCTGATTCAATATGATTTCTTTGGCATGAAATAGATGGGCAGTCTCTACATTAATTGCTTATAATTTCTCTCTCTCTCTCTCTCTCTCTCTCTCTGTGTGTGACTGTGTGTGTGTTTGTGTAGTGCGCAGGTATCTATAGATGTTTCTATGTGTCTAAGCACACATGTGTGTGTGTGTGTGTGTGTGTGTGTGTGTGTGTGTGTGTGTGTGTGTATGAAGGCCACAGTCAATGTTTGGTTTCTTTCTCAATTGCTCTCCACTAGATAGGGTCTCTCCTTAATACTTGTATTTAGCTAGACTATCGAGCCAGTTAATCCTAGGGATTGTTTTGTCTCTGTCTTCCCAGCTCTGGGATTATAGGCACACTCCACTCCACCAAGATTTTGCATGGGTTTCAGGGATCCAAACACAGCTCTCCATGGTTGCATGGTAATCCCTTTGCTGGCCCCTAATGTTTCTTTACTGTGCTATCACTATCTGAACTGCTCTTTAGAAGTTTGTGCTTTTTTTCTTTTTCAATTTTTCCTGATGTGTCTCCATGCAAGTGCACTTTTTTTTTTAAGAACAAACAAAATCATCTCAAGAATGCAACATTTACACAGCAGTCCTCTGAGCTTCTTCCGCATAACAGAAATACTGTTAGAAAAAAAAGTGATGGCTTGGATATTTCTTTTGGTCTCTTTTCCTGTAAGATCTCAAGCTATGTGTTTGATTACAGATGTTCACATGCCCCTCATACTTGGGGCAGGCAATAACTTTTTCCTGTTCTCTAATGATTGTTCTGTGTCTAGAGCACTCCACATCATCTTCCGTTTTGTCTAAAAACAAGTCAGCTGAAGGAGCTTCCAAGTATTCTCAACCACCATATTTTTCCAGGATGCTTTCTCTCTGACATTCTTTGAAATCTTTATTGACTTTGAAGTAGTTAGCCAACCACTCTTGTTTTGTAAGATCTGACTACAGAATCTCTTCAGATTCAGACTTCCTAAACAAATAGCTGTGTCTGAGCCTCTAAAATGGTTCCTCCCACTCGTTGATTAAAGTTATCTCCATTGTGATTCACTGGCAAAAAATGGCTCATAATTACAGTGTTTGGACAATACTAGGCACAATTTGAATATAGATTTCTCAAACATTTTGCAATATTTCACACATCCTCTTATTCCAGACAGTGAAGCCTCACTACGAGTCAAAAATCCGATTAACGATGTCAGTATCATTGTTATTTTGATCTCCTTCTCCACTTTTGGTTCCCCATTTCCTCACTTGCATTTTGAGGAGTTAATTTGATCCAGTACTTTTCCTGATGCTCATTCTTCTTGCACTTTCTATACTCTCCATGGCATTTTTATCATTTTTATCATTCATATATTCTTCCACAATTTTCATGTATTGCTGAACTGTAGCCATTCCATAGCTTTATCTCCGAGCATAGTCAAAAATAAGCTGGAGGTTAACATGGGTCATCTGGACCTATATACATACCTGTGACTGATTCCAACTCACCCCTGTCTAGCATCAAAATCCTTTCTCTGTCAAGACTTCATGAGTTTTCCATACTCAATTGTGTAACTTGGTAGTTATGGAGATCTCTTTTATAAGCTATTTGTGCCATTCTTCAGATGTGCTGATTAATTGTGTTTTTCTGTTATTGCCAATGTTTTAAAAGGCATCTCAAGGAAATATGAGGATTGATATATTTTCCTTCTTCACTAATTTCTGGACAAGTAACATATAGTTTTCAATGTTTGTGGTGATTTGAATATAAATGGCCCTATAGCTTCAGGTATTTTTGATTAATTTCCCACTTTATCTTCAGCAGGTGGAGTGCTGCTAGAGGTAGTGTGTTACTAGGTGTGGATTCAGAAGCCATCCCTAAGGTGTGTCTTCAGAGTCAGCTCCTGCATGCTGCAATCAAAGTAACATACTACTGCACTTGTGTCTAGAAGACATTCTTGAAAGGTAGAGATTTGCATGAAATTAATGTCCTTCCTTTTGTTTCTCTTTCCCATTTTGTTGACTCAATGTTGGAAGCAAAGAGTTTACTTTTGAGAATTCTGAATAATTTTGGAGGGTCAGGCAACAAATAAACAAGAGCTTTTCTATCTGTAATCATTAGCAAGATGCATAGAATAGCATGTTGATGTATCTCTTCTGAATGACCTTTCATGACTAGATACCACTGTCTAAGGAAAGAGGCTATGGGGCACCTGGCCTCTGACACTTCATTCTGTAAGACTCCATTTATTCTTTCTAGGACTCTTGAATTTTGTGGGAGGTATTTTAAAGATGCTTCTTCTGATTCACTGAGATTTCTTTGGCATGAATTAGATGGGCAGCCTCTGCATTCATTGTTTATAATCGCTCTCTCTCTCTCGTGTGTATATGTACATGTTTGTGTATAGTATGCAGGTGTCTATGGATGTTTCTATGTGTCTAAGCACACATATTTGTGTGTGTATATATGAAGGCCACAAGACAATGTTTGGTTTCTTTCTCAGTTGCTCTCCACTAGATAGGGTCTCTCCTTAATACTTGTGTTTAGCTAGACTATAGAGCCAATTAATCCTAGGGATTGTCCTGTCTCTGTATTCCAAGATCTGAGATTATAGGCACACTCAATCCCACCCAGATTTTACATGGGATTCAGGTTCCAGGGATACAAACACAGCTCTTCATGGTTGCATGGTAATCCCTTTGCTGACCCCCAAGGTGTGTGTTCTGAGTCCAGCTCCTGCATGCTGGTGTTGTTGTCTCACTGCTAAATCTGGATGGAAAAGTGATACAGCTTCTTCAGCCATGATAAAATTTCTCACGGAATCTGTAAAGCCTGAAGTATAACTTTTCCTCCCCTAAACTTCTTCTTGTCAAATGTTTGTCCCAGATGTGGGGAGGTAACTGTAACAGTGTTCTTGCCCCTTCGTCTTCCACCTGTCATCTTCTCTGTTCATCTACTATGATTTCTGCAATCTGAATTCTTTGACACCAACAAGGGTGGGTGTGGCATTAACTGTATTCACAGTTGTTGGTGACATAATGAACTGGATTCCTCCTGGGCACAAAGGAAGCCAATTCTGTGGCTTTAATTTCTGGATGTTCTGTCTTTTCCCAGCAGCCACTGTGGCAGCACCTTCACAACCTACATAAATTCATTGTCAAGCGCCTGACCAAGCTGTTTTCCTCAATGGGTACCACCTGCAATGGAAACACTGTCTAATAAAGTATATGAGGCTAGAATTACCTTGACATCAAAGGCAGATGATAATGCTGTAAGAAAAAAAATGACCAATAATTAGTCATATGAATATAGATGGAAAAATCCTCAACAAAATACTAGCAAATCTATAGCACGTTAAGAAGATTAGACCCCATGAGTAAGTAGGATTTATCCAAGGAATGTAAGGGTTGTTCAACATAGGAAAATCAATGAACACAATCCACCATCCAGATAGCATGAAAAAAAATCAAAGAAAAAGTAACATGATCTCTGTCAGCTGAGGATCAGCTGGACTTGGCTAATGACTCCTGGCTTTTGCCAGCTATGTCTCTTTCATTCCCCTCAGAGCAGTGAATAATAAAGACCTGCAAGTCCATGGCTATTCCTGTTTGCAGACCTTAGAGGGTCAAGATTGAAAGGAAAATCTCTACACTGGTTTCAGACCTGGATATCTTCACTTTTGCCCACACATAATTACCTGGAGGGAAGAAGTACATGGAGGGGAAACCTCACTGGAGGGGTAAAAATATTCTGTCCACTCTTTGCTCTCTTCTCACATGGGAGCAGTGGGTAATGAATAATCTTGCCTATGAAACATTGCACCGTCACCAGGTGGTTTTGAGAGAATAGATGATATATAAAACAAAGGGGAAGCTATTTTTAAAAAGTTCTCTGCAAGGACAAATGTGCATCAATGTGGGCTCCCTCTTGCCACAGACCTTTTCCAGGTATGAGTTTTTATACAGTAACTTACTTCTCATTCACTCAAATGAAGTCTGAGTATAGATGGTAGCCAGCTTTCTGTATGGCTATTTCTATCTTTACATTTATACTAATTGCTATTACCTATCATACAGACATGGCAGGAAAAAAAATAAAATGTGTTTGTGAAACCTACAGTTGCTTATTCACTTTTGTCGTGGCTATGACATAGCATTTTAACACTCCTTATATCAGCAAGGGAAAACACGTGCGTTTGCCCACCTCAAAGGTGGATGTAGTCCCTGGCTGGGGTCTATTACTAATCAGTGCTGTCTGCGGGCATTGGAACCTTAGTGGTCAGCTAAATTTTTAGTTTGAAAGTGAAAACTGGAATGCAGATTTTTTTCGAAATTCCCTTTGTGCCTCAGAGATAATAGAGATGGAAGCTATGGAACTGATTTTCCTTTTCTGTATGTCAAGAGTAGAAGAACACAAGATAATCAGTTGTAAAGTTGTCTGATTTCTGGCAGTGTATACAAGGGTTATAATTATTTCAGGTATTTTTAAAGTTTTCATCCTAAAATTGAAATATTTTTATGTTCCTTGGGAAGTAATTATGTTGCTTTTTATGTTATTGAGGAAATATTCTAAATTGTCTTTTCTAACTGCTTCCTTTTGATATATACAATACCATTATTTAGGTATAGTATCAGTCAAACTTGTTATAGTTATGGAATTTAATTCTTATTCTTTATAGATTGTTCTGGGTTCCCCTCTACAAGTGTATACTCATTAAATAAAAGCAAATTGGATCTTGCTTTCTTATGCTTGTAATTTTGTTTTCTTATTTCTTTGTTAATCCTGTGAGGGTAAATTGAATAAAGTGACTGTAAAGATTTGTTTCTAATTCATTGCACAAATCTGGAAAAAAATATATTCATTATTAACCACTTGTAAATTTATAATAGTATTTTATATGCCCTTCATTTCTGAAATGTAGTGATTTTCATAAGAATGAGATTTTAGTTTGATGAAACAAATTGTCATTGATTGAAATGACCATTTGATATCTCCCCTTTACCTTTTAATGTGGTAAAGAGCATATAAAATATTAAATGCTAATTCACTGTTATTCAAAAATGCATAACAACTTGTAATGATACATCTCTTATACACTATGAGATTTTTGATAATATTTTATATAAGAATTTTGTATCTATGTGGATCAAAGAATATGCATCATTATTTGATTATCAAGTATTGTCAGATAAATTCTGCCATAGAACAGATTTTTTTGTGTGTGTTTTTAACATAGAGGCGAAAGAGTCAATTCTGGCTTATAGATTCAGAATGCATAGTCCTCATGGTGCATAAGGTATGGTGTTAGGAGCACATGGGTGGACCAAGAAGTAAGATGATTAGTACTGGCACTGAGATGGCTTCTTCCTTTTTCCCTGGGAGCTCAGCACATAGGAAGGTTGTGCCAACATTCTGGGTGAGTTTTTTCACAGTGAAACCTCCTTGGGAACTCCCTCATGAACACACTAAAATGCATGATGCTTATTAAGTGGTTTGAAATTCATTTAAGTTGACAATGAAATTTGCCAGGAAAATAGGTGATCCTGCAAGCACATTGGTTCTCTTTGTTTCTTGATACCTCATAGATGAGCCTCAAGGAGAGCTGAATGATTAAACGGCACCAAACCCATTAGCTCACCTTATAACTTTCTAGCATGAACATTTGATCTGTATGATGCTGACAATAATAAAGGTAATAAAATTAGAGGACAAAATTAACAGAGAAGTGATATTTAATTTCCTTGTCAATATAGTAGCAAAAAGGATAGTTTTAAAGTAATCACTACAGCAAGTATGATAACTCATGAAAGGTCAATGGAGACAGACACCAACGATACCCAACACAACCCAGGACAAAAGTCCAAAGATACTTCAGATCTCAACAATAAAACAGAGTTAAAACTCACCCACCATGATTCAGGGAACTGAGCGAAAGAGGTTGTGGGAAGATTGCAAAAGCCGTGGTGGGGAGAATATCCACAGTCATCGCCCCCCTCTGCAACAATACACATAAGGGGAAGAAAAAAATAAGAAAAGAAAAACTGGGAAAAAAGTATTTGTATCTAAAATATTTTATCTTTAAATAAAGAGGTAAAATAGAAACACATACAAAAAACAATATCAATATTATTCTGTCCCTATTGGTTTTTACTAATAGATAATGAGCTCAGAAATGAATAAAAAATTTGCACAATGAATTAAAAGGAAAAAAAATACAGAGTTGAATGGCTTTCTGAGTTGGAAGTCAAAGGTGCAGTTCATAACCCCTATCTAGATCCAGTTTGCGCACCAAGGAAGGACCCCAGTGGGTAGGGGACAAAGAGGAGGGAAATGGGGACACATTCACAAAATTTGATCATACAATGTATAAACTTATTCTTAATAAAGATATAAAACAGAAAATAGTATTTTTTAAGTTTTTATAAAGTATATGTCTGTGGATGTGTTTATGTTTGAATGATCATGTGTGCATAGGTACATATAGGTGTGCAGGTGGGTCTACACATGTATGCATATACCTGTGGAGGTCAGAGGACAAGCTTGGATGTTATACTCAGGAATGCTGTCCCCCTGCTTTGAGAAAGGGTCTCTTGTTGGCCTAAAGCTCAGCAGTTCATCTAGCACAGCTGGCTGGGAAGTCCCAGGAGTCCTCCTGTTTTCTCCTCACTGGGATTATAAATAAGAGCCACTGTGTCCAATATTTTACATATATGCTCTAGATTAAACTCAGGTCTTCATGCTGGCAAGTGAGCTGTCTCCTCTTCCCCCACAGTATTATTATTATTGCTCAGAATACCTTTGGATATCAAAAATACTTTGTGATGCCAAGTGAATTTCATGATTTTTTTCTTATTTTTGTGAAGAATGGAATTGTAATTTTGATAGATATCACATTTAATCTTTGCTTGTAATTGATTCTTCCTTTATGTCATGAGGGGCATTTCTATTTTCTCATATATTTGTCAGTTTCTTTCTTCAGTGTTTTAAAGTTTTAACTTTTACTTTCTTGCTTAGATTTATTCCAAGAAATATTATTCATTTATTTTTTTCTGGGTGGCAATCGAGAATACAATAGGTTCCATGATTTCTTCATCAGCATGTTTGTTATTGTTTTATAGGAAGACTGCTGATTTCTTTATGTTATTAGGTACCCTGCCATTTTGCTGTAAGTGTTCATCAACTTTAAAATTTTCTGTTGTACTCTTGGAGTGTCTTATGGCTAGAATCATATTATCTTTTCCTAAGGATAATTTAGCTTTTCCCTTTCTGATTTGTATCCCCTTTTACTTTCTTTTTCTGGATTTATTGCTCTAGCTAAGACTTTAAGCATCCTATTGAATAAATGTAGAGAAAGTGGACACCCTTATCTTAATACCTGATCTTAGTGGAAATGTTTTGATTTTGCCACTTTGTACAAAAATAGCTATAGATTTGTGGTTTATTGTCCTCACTATGTTAAAGTATGTATATTCATATTCTGCTTGTCGTCTCTTCAAGGCTGTGGTCACTAAGGGATGCAAGAATTCAGTGTCACTTATTTTTTTTTCTCTTTATGTTCAACTCAGTTATACGGACACAACAGTATGAAACAAAACAAAACAAAAAAACATTAGCCAAACCTACCTTATCTAACAATATACTTGTTTATAAAACTGAATGGTTCTTTTCTTCAGTGAAACTCACAAGCAATGGGGAAAACCAAAAATATAAAAAACAGTTATGATGCATTCTGTTACTCTATTAGAAGTTTTTGACGTCCAGAGACTAGAATTAATTAGAAACACAACAAAGATATATGCAATGAAATATAGCAATTACTAAAACTAACAAAATGGACCTAAGTACATATGAAAATCTTTGGAAGACTAAATGATAAAAATAGGACCCTTTTAATGATTATATTCATTTCATTTTTTTGCATATGTCTTATATATTTTTGAAACAAGAAGGTCAGTGAGCAGCCTTCCCTTGAGGTCTGGTTAAACTCAATTTGCCCATTTCATCAGAGACAATTCTGTCATGCAGATGGCCCCTGGTCTGGGCAGCTTGGGGAAAGTGCCTCTGTGTGCCTAATTAGCAATTGAACAGCAGTGCCAATTGCCTTGGTTCATTCAAAACCTTCTGTTCTTGGACTTCCAAGAGTAGTGTATTCCAAGCAATACCTATCTGTCGTATTGGTCCCAACATACTACTCTGACAGGGCAGAGCAATTGTGAAATTGACAAGAATTTCCCTGCACCGGGGAAGATCATCAAGGATCATTATCTACTCTCAGGTAGTCTGCGTTAGCCTGCATTGATGGAAGGATAAAGTCCACGGCTGCAGAACACAAATACTCCCTGGCAGTAACTCAATAGCTCAGGAGCTCACAGCTCAGCAACGAGTTGAGCTGCCACATCAATTCCTTCTTTGATCCAGGGAGTTCCCAAATCCACGGCAATGTTTAAAGAAGCAAGGTTTCCAGTATCTTTACTCAACTCTTGAAAAGATTCTTAGTAAATTAGATGTTGGCATAGAGCTCAAATTAGAACATCAAATGAAAATGGAATCATAATTGTTAAAAAGAATGCCAAATTACAATTAGAATTCAAAAGGAAAATATGCTAATGAAGCACAAAGCCCCAGACCACCTTTGTGCAAATAATTGAAAGAAATGGAATGGGAGTGGCAGTTGTTAGTAGTGTTTAAAACATTTCCTTTATTAAATCAAGGCCACATGATAAAATAACTATTCAACTTTGATTTATAAATGTATCCTTCGGGAATATATTTGGAAGGTCCTTGGCATGTTAGGCAATAGTATTTGTATATCTAAATTGGTATATTATAATGCTGAAATCTAACCCTAAAATACATTTGAGACTGACTTGATCTTTCCCTCTCCATAAAACAGAATGTTTACATAAAAGTCAAATGACTGTTGACATTGAGTCAATTTTTTGTTCTGGATTGTTCTGTGCATGCTATGAGATTTAACAACATGGTGGGTGGGTTTCATAGCCTACAGGAGTTCCAGCAACATGATTATCAAGAATGTCCTTAGACATTGTTATATCTGGGGGCAATTTTGACAGCTGTATCTGTCATATATATGTATATATATATATATATATATATATATATATATATATATATATATATATATATATATATATATATATATATATATATATATATATTTTTTTTTTTTCGAGGTAAAGTCACACTGTAGCCCAGGCTGATCTGACACTCACTCTGTAGTCCCAGGTTAGCCTTCAACTCATGGCAAACCTCCTGCCTCTGCCTCCCAAATTTTGGGATTAAAGGTGTATGCCACCATGCCTATCCTGTCATATGTTTTGACAGGGATAAGGAAAAATTTCTTTAGATACAAAAAATTTCATTCCAATCCAGATGACAAAGCATTATCTCCCACTTCCAATAAGTTCAGCTATGAACCTCATCAATGATATAGACAACCAGAGACAACATTGAAAGACAGTGAATGGCAGATAAGCTAGAAGGTTCCAGGGTTAGGATAGAAAGAAGTGCCAGAGTGGGTTCACAATTTGGTCCAATAGCCAAAGATATTCTCAACCACATGCTTCCTGAGTTCTTACTGAAAGATGGATTACATTAGTTTATTCTTTTCGAAGGTCCAAACATCTCTCCTACAAATAAATTAGCAAATAAAACCAGCAAGATAAATCATTGATTCAAATGCTCATTCATTTTTGACTCTTGTATATCATTCTACCAAAAAAATAATTCTATGGATTAAGTTCTCTATGTTGTTGATATTTTTGTTACCCCATGAAGACCTAGACAGATGCACATTAAAACCCAAAATCAGAAGATTAAAGAATCCTTAAAGTTCATCTAGTTCATTCAGCTCAGTTTGATGTAGCATATACTCATAACTTTGTTGTTAATTAGACCTGCCATTCAAATAAAAGATTAAATGAATTAGCACATTTTTTTGCAGTAAGAAAAAGTAAAAGGGCATGACCTATCACTTGCTTATGCTGGGATAAAACTGGCTCTTGTGGAGGGGCCATAAATGGTAGGGGAGAGAGTCCAACCCTGTAAATAATTTGATCAGTCTGACAACCCCTGGTTCCAACCACCGGTTTCTTCCCTCACTGAGCTGTTGACCAAAGCGACCCATGAGGTTCCAAAAATAAGACAGAATTCTGTCAAAGCTCCCCAGGCCTGAGAAGAAGTGGTGGAAAGATTGTAAGAGCCAAGGTGGGTGGGAATATCCAGAAGCATTGCCCCCCCCCCATCATGACTGGCTGTTGCTCACACAACTCATAGCCCAAAACACAATGGAGTATTCCAGCAATCACACTGAGAGATTGGAGGAGGGAAAGGGTGGTACCAACACATGATCTGAATGAATTATCAAAAGTCTATTGGGGGCTAGAGATATGGCTGAGCCATTGAGAAGCTTGCCTGAAAAGCTTAACACTCTCATGTTCAATTATCCTGTGCCATGTAAAGCCAGATGCACAAAGTGGCCCATGCACCTGAAATTCACTTGCATTAGGTAGAGACCCTGGTGTACCCAATCTCTCTCTTTATTTCTCTCTCCCTTTTCTCACTTTGCTTGCAACTAAATAAAATATTTTAAAAAGGCAAAAAAAAAAACATGCGTTTGATAGTTTTATGTGGGTTTTCCACCCATTTGTTCTATATAAATTTGGAAATTTATAGAGAATGAAAAATCAAAGACCAGATGGGTTTCCACCGGTGAGGTCTGCTTTCCCCAGCTTCTGTCTCCTTAGAGACTTCTCGTATCCTTTCCTGCTTCACCTCAGCACCTCTCTGCTGTGGTGCCACAGACAGTGATGACATGGAACTTATATTTGTAGCTCAGGAACGACATTTACTTTCACAGACCAGTAAAATATAAAAATGAATTTTTATGATCAATTTGAATAACACAGAAAACTATGAAAAATAACACAGAGAACGCACTGTACATGAGAGCTGTGAACCCAGAGTCAAATTTCAAAATGTAGCTTAGGCTCTTGGTGAAGGTCACTTACTCTATCTAATTATATGCTATGTGGAACTCTTCTACATTGAAGAAATATAGCTCATGCTTCCAGACTACAAAGGTAAGAGATTTGCTCCATCTCTTGGGTTTGTTGGTGTGTTAGGCTTTATTACAATGTAGTAGAGAATGGAAGAATGGAGAGAGAGAGAGAGAGAGAGAGAGAGAGAGAGAGAGAGAGAGAGAGAGAGAGAGAGAGAGAGAGAGAGAGAGGGGGGGGAGAGAAAGAGAAAGAGAAAGAGAAGGAGAAAGAGAAAGAGAAAGAGAAAGAGAAAGAGAAAGAGAAAGAGAAAGAGAAAGAGAGAGAGAGAGAAAGAGAAAGAGAAAGAGAAAGAGAGAGAGGAAATGGGTAAGAGGAAACCATGGTAAGAGCAAGAGGCCAAAGAAATTGAGTGTTGCAGTGAACTTCTAATTGTTGGGAGCAACACACAAGTAGAAACAGCCTATGGGAGGAATGGGTTTATATCAGGTTTACGGAATCCAGGGGAATATGATCAGTGACAGAAGAAGCTGGCTCCATTCCATAGGTCCAAGCAGAGAGACACCACCAACAGCCAGATCCCCAAAACTGCCGCAGCTCCACATCTTAGGGCTAGACAACCTCATGGGCCCCTAGTGAAACCTCTTCCCCAGTAGAGCTCTGCCCACTGGAGACTCAAGTAGCAAGCTTGAGTCTAAGGGGTCAAATATTCAAACCACCACAGTGAAAAAGGGAGGTGGGAGGTCAAGAAACTGAGAAAGAGGGGAGACAGAATGGGGGTCAGATGTATTTTCCTTTTGTGGGGGGTGAGAAAGGATTTATTTCAGTGTACAGTTCCAGATTATAGTGCATTCCTGGTAGGAAGCCAGAGGCAGCTTGTCACATTCAGAACAATGAAGAATCAGAGTGAACATGAGAAACCAGCCGACATCCTGACAGGAGATAAAAACCCCTGGCCTAGCATATTGGACCCAAAGGAAGTCTATGAAAAGTGAGGAGATAAACAAGAGACCTATCACCACAGCAAGTCAGATGACCTATGAAAGGACCTTGGAGACTGTCAGCAATGATACTCAACACAATCCAAAGCAGAAGTACATAGACACTCATGATCTCATCAATAAAGCAGACTTAAAACTCACACACCATGACTCAGGGAACTGAATGGAAGAGGGGGCAGAAAGTTTGTTAAATCCATCGTGGGAGAGAATATCCAGAGACATTGCCGCCCCCCCCATCAGGAACAACACACAAAGAAAAAAAAAGCTGGCTATCTCTTAGGCAATTCATAACTCCCCACCCCATGGACACACAGATCTGGTTTGCCCACTGAGGAGGGCCCCCAGTGTGTTGACTACAGGGAGGATGGAAATGGGGGTACCACCACAAGATTTTCTCATACAATGTATTAAGTATTAATAATAAAGATGTTAAAATAAAATGAATTTAAATAGAAATAAAAAAATACAAACACATCCTGAAAAAAAAAAAATCCCACCCTGTCTACAGAGTGACCTCTTGTGAGAGGAGCAATTTCTTCCTTTGCATTCATTTCGCACCCCAGTTTTAATTTATGTCATTCCTAGATTTAGAAGTAACCTCAGTGTTGTATGATCTCATTTTAATTCATTTCATTTATAATAACCTGTGTCTGATTCAATTCCCCTTCTATTGTTCCAGATTATCATAATTTGGGGAGGATATTCAGTCCAGCATATCATGTTACCTGATGCGATGAATAGCATGTAAGCAGATGTGCTCATGTGAGTTTCAGCTTCGTTTTTAAAAGCTGATACTTGTATCATCCTCTCTTCCTTTTCCCCATTTCCCTTAGTGTGTTAAAACGTAATCTCCATCAGTCCTGAAAAGAGCCCCTCTGTTGACATCTGATGTAACACACCTCATCAATGAGACAAAGACAATATTGTTTAAGACACTGAGATTTCCAAGATTTTCTTTTTCACACAGTAATTGGTCCTCTATTGACTGATGCATCCTCAGTATAGTATCAGGATTTCTCTCAACAAATAAAATATGTGACACTGGCCTTCAGGAAGTGCAACTGTTACTAGAGACAAGAAGGATTCAAATGACTAGGAGTAGCATTCTCTGTGAGAATTTTGAAGAAAGTATTTTTGTCTAAAATATTTTATCTTTAAATAAAGAGGTAAACTAGAAACACACACAAAACTAATATCAATATTATTTTGTCCCTATTGCTTTTTACTGAAAGATAATGAGCTCAGAAATGAATGTAAAATTTGCACAATGGATTAAAAGGAAAAATACAGAATTGAATGGCTTTCTGATTTGGAAGTTAAAGGGTACTCATGGGCACTTCTAATATGGAAAGTTTATGAATCAAATGGAATAAAATGCCACATAAAACTCAGAATTAAAGAGTATAGTTTCAACACACATTTTAAAATATATGATTGTGTGTGTGTGTGTGCGTGCACACGTGTGCACACATGTTGGTTATTTCTCTCATCTCTGTGACAAAACACACAAGAGAATCTACAGAAAGAAGGACTGCATTGGCTTACCCTTTCAGAGGGCTCAGTATATAGTTGCTCAGAGCCATGGACTTGGGCGAAACATTGCAGTCGTGTGAGCATGATGCAGAGATGGTTGTCTTCAATGGAGGAAAAGTAGAGAATGGGGATGGGATGCAACACATTAGCCACATTGAAACTAAGAAAGGTGTGGATCATGAAGAATTGTTGGTACATATGTTGACACAGAATCTCATTGAAAATCAAATAGATTATCCATTAGTTTCATGAGAGTTTACACAGGCAAACAAACCAGGTAAATGTTGAGGTGTATTTTAAAGCAAAGGCTGAAACCTCAAGAGTTTGTGTATTCTACTTAGGCATAAATGAACAACTTCAATATAATTTAAATAAGTCAGAAAATCTTCCTGGTAACAAAATCAATTTATCATAGAAAATATTCAGTCAATGTAGTCATAAATACATCAAATCATCCCCCAAATTCTTATTATTTTAATAAGCAAACACTTCTTATTATCAGGAAGTTATTGTCAACTCTTTTCCCTAAGCTCTGTAACATGAGCACAATTACGTGTTTTTTTTCTGCTACTTGTGTATGACCATATCTGAAGAAATACCAAACTGATCATATGCATATGTCTAAATTTTGTGAGAATTAGAGTCTCTGAACTACTTCCTATAAAATGCAGTATGGGGAAAATTTAAAGTGTATTTCAAAATAAAACTTTAGAATATCGAAAAATACTGTTCTTTCAGTGCTTTCATAGCTGAAGTTTAAAGAAATGATTTCCACTTTCTAGCCATGTGGGTTTTCTTTTTCCCCCCACTCATAAATATCACTTCTCTTTAAGGCTTGCTAAATTTAGCGGCAGGTACATTAGAATATTTCTGGTAGGACATTTATGTAAAGATGCCACAATGCAAAGCTGAATATATTGTTTCATGTTGCTAGCTCTAGCTGACTCAGTCTCTGAGCTCAGCTCCTCCTCACAGCAGTAACTGTAATAAGGAAATAGAAGACAATAGGGGAAAGTAAACACCAGAATTCCTACCACATAGTGGATAAAACTATACACATCTGATCTCAGAACCAGGCAAACTTTTGAGGCAATTCTTCCTGCCGAGAGACAGGAAGACAATTTGGTAATAAAAATATAAATTGATTAAGGTATAGCATCAATGAGTTTTGATTTAAAAATGTCTATTCAGACTACATTTTGAGTGTTCAGAAAACAATTCAGTTGAATAAGTGTATGATTTTTCCATAAAAATACCAATACAAAATCCAGCAGTATTAGATGGGTATATATGTATATAGGACTGCTCTTCTCCAACAACA
>PVHP010029836.1:0-22096 GCA_004024765.1 Zapus hudsonius
AAACAAGGCCTTTTGGAGAAAGGAAGTCTTTTGTTTATACACTCCCTTCGCCTGCCCCATCTTTTTAATTGAACTTTCTGGAAAGAAAATGGGACTTTTCAGGAACCTACACTAAAGTTTCCGTGTCATTTTCCTCACGTGTTTATCATTTTCTGTTGGTTCTCGTGGGCTGACTCACGTTCCACGTTTTCTATTCCACTGAATAAATAACATTTAATTTTAAAAGGAAGCCACCAGGTATTAAATGCACTAAGCAAGATCTTCCTTTTGAACGAGTATTCCTTCCCGGTTTTCTGCAATTATTCCACAATTGTTCTGTAATTATCTTTTAAAGGAAAGCTAAGAATAAAATTGTATGCAACATTTCCAGCTGAACTCACCCACCCCCGAACTGTGGGAACAGCATTGAAAGCTGTTTTCCATTAGGCAGTTCGTACACTTTGGAAGAGGGGGTGGGTGGTACCTTCAAAGGATGAATTTGAGGAACTTCATAGTCAAATCATCTAATTTAAAGGTCACATATTTAAAATGGGCATATTTTCTTATCATTCTGTATTTCTCTATTTAATCAAACTACTCCATGACCTGCTTTTATTCCTGACAGAGTTTCGTCTTCTCTAAGATCTCAAACTGTTCCCATTTGACCTATCTGGAAATGTACATGGTGTTCTTTATGGTATGTATAGAAGAGACTTCTCAGAGATAAATTCCGACATTCTTCTTTTCTTTTATGGCTGTCTTGTAGTTTTTATTTGCCTAATATGATTATACTGAAGAGAGAAATAATATTGCCTTCTTTCCTAACCCCTTAGATTCTGTAACTTATTTCTAAAATGTTATATGTTCCTAGCCATTATGCCTATTTAATATTTTAGAAATTATGTTTAAAAGCATCCTAAGTGCCCTTTAAAGGATGCATAGAAAATGTAAATGGCTTAATAGATTATTCTTGGAAGGAGACAAAACAATTTAGACAGAGCACTCTGGCTACAGTGCAAATAAGGCAGTCTTTACTCAATAGATTCTTTAAGGGTAACAACTAGAAGCTGAAACATTAGAATTAAAAACATAAATTTCAGCACATAAGCTTTCAAACTCACAGATTCACAAACTCACAAATATTAAGCTACTTCTAATCATCAAAATAAAGTCACCAGGATTTCAACCTTGTCCCTAGGGTCTCATCCTCAATTCCTTGAGTGCCACCAAGGTAGCCTTTAAAGTTTAAAATATTATTTTCATCTATTGAAGGACTAATACTCAGTGACATGAATACAAATACTTTTCCATTAAGCCAGGAAGCCACTGAACTAACACTCTTGGGCTGTGTTGAGTCTGGGTGCTGTATTGTATGACGGCTGTCATGTCCCTCTTTCTGTCAGGCGGGGCCACAGGTATAGCACTACCTTTATTTTTGGAGACCAGAAACTTCAGATTAACTGCACTTGTGAGGAGCTGCTGACATTCTCCAAGCAGAACTACACAAAAGCACTCATTTTAAGTTCACAGGCCTTCTTTCTTTTGTAGTACATTGGTGTATTGATAAAGAAGTCACATTTAAATGAAAATAAGTAACAGCAAAGAGAATGTTAAAGGTAGGGGTATGTTAGTATTTCACAGCATGTCCTAATATTTGAATTTACATTATAATATATTTGATTAACACTAACGTGTACATAAGTCTATTTCAACATAAAGCTATTGAAATAAAATGCCAAAAATCTATTAAAATAACAATGAAATCTCTCACATAATTTAAAAATTGTTCATTTTAGCTTGACACCTATGTTTTATGCATATTTATAGAAAAAAATATTAGGAAAATATGTGCATATATAAAATGAATTAGAAAACAACTCACTCTTATGAATTATATTGAATGCTGTATAAAATCAAAATGTTTGGCCCCCAAAAGCAGAAATTCTAAAAACTACTGTTTAGGATTTTTAATTTTATGTATACTATTTTCAATACTTTCATACATGTATATAATGCACTTTAATATTGTTAAATTTTTATTTATTCATGGTAAACTACTGTGTATGAAAAAGCTTAATTACAGTTATGGATTTTAAATAAATGGCAAATGATACTAAGACCTTCCCTTTTTTATATCCCCTCTTTGAAAAATCTACCACAAAAGTATAATAGGAAAAGATGAAAAATGTCTGTCTTCAAAGACCAGGAGAACAGAGTCAGTTTTTATGCACTTTATGTTATTTTATCTGTGTAATTACTGTTAATCACACAGAATTATATCGACATGAAAATAAATGTATCAATTCAAGTCACATATCTCAAATGAGCAAAACAGCTGTTATTTTCTTATTGCCATAGTACTAATACTTATCTTAGAACTTACCTTGGGGAAATATCCTCTGATTTTAAGAGAGAAATAGGAGTAAATTATAACTTCAGGAAGCAAGTTGCATTTATTTTCAATTAGAAGAAAAGTTTTTTGTTTTTTTTTTTCTGTGTGGGCCTGTGCACTAGTGCCTAGCAATCTGGCCTTTAGAGGCATAGAAAACACTGGAGACCTGGGCACATTGTTTCCTACCCAAGACTGACACACTAACCAGTGAGGACTGGCAATGAAGTCAGGGGAACAGCTGGAGACATGGGCATGTTACTGACCCAAGGCTCTCAAACTAAACAGTGAGTACACACAATGAAGTCAGAGAATGCTTATAAACTTACTTCTTGGGCATTTAATGCCTTCAAAGCTGGTAAATGTGAAAACAAAAATTCATCTCAGAAAAGGGGTAATTTAAACTGAAGTAGAAGAGGTAGTATATAGAAAAAGTGGATTATAAATAAAAAAGAATCATTATGTCTCAGTTAATAGATATGACAGAAAACAAGTCTCTGAGATTTCAATTGAAGTGATTGTAAACAATCTTCCTGCTGTGTAGGGAAATCATTTACATATTACATTAGCATAACTTAAGTACTATATATAAAATATTGATTTTCAGTCTAATATAAATTTATAAAAACCAGAAGATAATTTCCCTTATGCTTCTCAGTCTCGGATTTTGCTGTCTGTGTAAGTCAGGGAGATAGGAAATCAAATCAAAGTCAAGATTATTTTTGTACTTTTAAGAAATTTCATCCATTTTGGAAATGTGAGACAAATGGACAAAGTCCAGATTCCCCAACAATTTATCAGCATCAATTATTGAATTTATTTAAAACAGATTAAGAAAAATCAAAATGATATCTAAATCCACTTTAGTGTTTCTGAGTTGTAACTGAAACTGTTTGATCACATAAAATATTCAATATTAAATCAAGTAAAATTACTTGAGAAATATTAAATCGACTAAATTTGATCAGGGATATGTGGCACATGTTACTCAAAATCACTTTACCTATGTTTAATATCCTTAAGAAATAAGTTCTTTTGCATGGGGAGAATTTTTTTCCTTTCCGACACTTACAACTCCTTCTGCTATGCACCGCCTACATAGATAAGAATGGCTCACTTAAATTATGCAAATTACTTCTCCATGCTTTCATGGTTTTCCATCTTACAATTTGTTAGCTCTTTATCCAGTGGGTTTTTAGCTGTCAAGGAGATCTGTGTTCATTCAGTGACCACCAGGGGGCACCAAGACATCTGGGTGCCTTGGCCAATCAAGTCCTCACAGAGAATTAGTGACTTGTAAATTTATGTGTGTTCACACATATATGTGTACATACATAATTTGAATATATAATGCTTAGCCAATTGACAAGTTTCTTCTGTATGTATATGCCCACTAACTAAAAGCCTTCTCAAAAACTGTGATGTGTTCAACTTCATTCTATAGAGGTCAGGGTAACAGAACTGAAGGCACCTTAGAAGATAAAGGAAGCTCTCAACATTTATTGAGAATATAATTGAAGAATTTTGAAGCTTCAAACAGACTAAAATTGTTCTTCTGAATCTCTATCTACTTTTGCCTTGGAAGCAGGGCCAGGCTGGGATGCAGTGTACTCAGGAACTTAATCCTGTGAATTTCCCTCAACTAACTTGAAGAGTACTTCAGAGATTTTCTCATACTAGTCTTTTGCCACAGTTAATATTAAACCTTAAATTGTCAAAAAGCCTCACTAATCTCAAAGAGTTCTTTTTTTAAAATTTTATTTATTGTCCATAGTGAGTTACAACATTTAGTCGTCAAACAATGAGTTGTTATCCCCAATTCCCCTCCCCATTCAGCTGTATTCAGCCAGGTTCTCCTGTCCGTACCTCTGGATAGTCTCCCCACCACGGCTCTCACAATCTTTCCGCCCCCTCTTCCTCATGGTTCCCTGAGTCGTGGTGGATGAGTAATAAGTTTGCTTTAAGGTTGTGAGCTTAGGGGTCTTTGTGTCGAAAATCATTGGTTTCTGTTCCACTGGCTAATCCTGTGTTGATTTAATGGCTGTGGCTGTGGGCCCCTTGTTCATCTCGTCATTCTCTGCGGAGTTCCATTTGGATCCTCCATTGTATGACTGTGGTGGGTCCTCTCTTGCCAGAATCTCAGCTATCGGCCTACAGTAGGTTGGTAGGGTTAGATGAGCCCCAGCACTGTCGCTGCATCCTGAAAGATACAAACACAATCTCCATCGGAGAGTGAGATCAGTGTAGGTTAACAAATATACACAATTTTGGATTACCAGGATTCGATTTTTAGTAGCCTCCCTATCAATTGGTCCCATAGTGCATCTTGTCTTGGGAGCCTAAAGGTACGGGATCTGGTGCCTAACGCCCTGAATCCCAGGTTCCAGACAATGGGCCCCCTCACTAAGTGGAAAATTGGCCGAATTGAAAGCTGTTGATTGTCTCCCCCAGGCCCAGGCTCCTCCATTACACAAGTGCTCCTTTCTTGGTTCGTTGCTCACTCCTACTAGGAGGTGTGGTCAGCCTACTCAAAACCACCGATTGTGTTTCCTGTCAGTGGTCTCTGTTTACTCCAGCTGTCGTAGATCAGTTTCCCCTGGCAGCCTGTGTAGTGCCTTCCAACACTACACTAACTGCCTTCTGGGGGCTGGATACCATTCTGGACATTGAAGGGTTTCTCAATGTTGGTCAATGGCTGTCTGTGGTTTCTTCAGTAACAGGGTTTTGCCTCAGGCCTAGGGAAGGGCACTCAAGAGCTTTGACAGAATTCTGTCTTGTTGTTGGATTCTCATGAGTCGCTTTGGTCAACAGCTCAGTGAGGGAAGGAACCAGTGGTTGGAACCAGGGGTTGTCAGGCTGGTCTAAATAATCACAGGCTTAAACTCTGCCCCCTACTACTCATGGTCCCTCTTGCCAGGCGAAGCTCACTACTTTCTCAATAGGTTACAGTATGCTCATAAGGATTTTATGTTTTTGAACCTAATATGGTTTACCCTCATGCTTAAGCCATTCCCTTCCCCCCATCCCTTACCCCACATTCATAATGTCACACTTCTTTCTAGTATTCTGCATAAAGAAAACAGTTATCCTGATTAAATACCACATATGAGGGAGAATATGTGACATTCTATTCTCTTCTCTTTTGAGTGATCACTTAGTAAGATCTGCTCGAAGTCTGATCATTTTTTCCTAAATTTCGATATTTCATTTTTCCTTTCAGCTGAATAAAATTCCATTGTATAAATATACCACAGTTTATCTGTCCATTCCTTCATGGATGGGAATTTGGGCTGATTCTAATTCTTGGCTATTATGAATTGAGCTGCTACAAATATAGTTGTACAAATGTTTCTGCGTCAAGATGTGACATCTTGTGGATAGATGCCTAGAAGAGGGATAGCTGGGTCCATTGGAAAGATTATGTCCATTCTGTTCAGAAGTCTCCACACTGCTTTCCACAGTGGTTGAACAAGTTTGCAATCCCACCAGCAGTGAATGAGGGTTCCTTTTTCCCCTCATCCTCGCCAGCAAGGATTGTTGTTGGTTTCCTTTATGATTGCCATTCTGACAGGGGTAAGGTGGTATCTCATTGTCGTTTTGATTTGCATTTCCCTGATGCTTAAGGATGTTGAGCACTTTCTCAGGTGAGAAAAGGCCATTTGTGTTTCCTCCTCTGTGAATTGTCTGTTGAGATCAGTGCCCTATTTTGTGAGGGGGCAGTTTGCTTTTTTGTTATTAATTTTTTTTGAGTTCTCTGTAGGTTCTGGAAATTAGGCCTCTGTCTGAGTTGTAGCTGGCGAAAATCATCTCCCAGTTTCAAGGGGATATATTGACTTCGAGAACGGTGTTTTTGTCTGTACAGAAGCTTTTGAGCCTGATCAGGTCCCATTAGTTAAGTGACTTCCTGGGCTTCTGGAGATTTGCTCAGGAAGTTGTTCCCTACTCCTATCTCATGTAGGGTTCCTCCTACTTTTTCTTTCAGGGTGTTCAGGGTTACAGGCTTGATATTGAGGTCTTTGGTCCATTTGGAGTTGATCTGTGTGCATGGTGAAAGGAGTGGGTCTATTTTCATTTTTTACAGGTGTTTATCCAATTTGTCCAGCACCATTTGTTGAACATGCTGTCTTTAGTCCAACTTACATTGCTGGCACCCTTGTCAAAGATTAAGAAGCTGAAGTTACTTGCATTAAAGGCTGGGTCTTCAATTCTATTCCACTGGTCAGATTGTCTATTTTTCTGCCAATACCATGCTGTTTTAGTTACTATGGCTTTGTAGTATGTTTTAAAGTCATGTATGGTGATACCTCCTGCGTAGTTTTTTTTTTACTCAGAATAATTTTAGCTATTTGAGGTATCTTACCCTTCCAAATAAATTTGGATATTATTTTATCTATGTCTGTGAAGAAGGAGGTTGGGATTTTTATTGGCATTGCGTTGAATCTGTAGATTGCTTTTGGTAGGATTGCCATTTTTATTATATTGATTCTCCATATCCATGAGCATGGAATGTCTTTCCATCTTTTCACATCCTCCTCTATTTCCCTCTTGAGTGTTTCAATGTTTTTCTTAAATAAGTCTTTCACTACCTTGGTTAGTGATATTCCCAGGTATTTGATTTTGTTTGAGGATATAGAGAATGGGACAATTTCCTTGATATCTTTTTCCAAATGTTTGTCTTCTGTATATAGAAAGGCTACTGAATTATGTGTATTAATTTTGTAGCCTGCCACCCTGCTGAAGGCATTGATCAACTTCAGGAGTTAGCTGATATTGTTCTTTGGATCTGATATGTATAAGATCATGTCATCTGCAAAGAGGGAAAGTTTGACTTCTTCCTTTCCAATTTTTATCCCTTTTATGCTGTTCTCCTGTCTTATCGCTTGGGCTAGAACTTCAAGCACTATGTTAAAGAGAAGTGGTGAGAGTGGACACCCTTGTCTTGTTGTTGAGTTAAGCGGGAACTCCTTGAGTCTTTCTCCATTGAGGATGATTTGTGCTTTAGGAGATCTGTATATTCCTTTGATCATGTTGAGGTATACACCATCTATGCCTATTCTTTCCAGGGTTTTGAACATGAAGTGGTGTTGAATTTTGTGAAAAGTCTTCTCAACATCAATTGAGATGACCATGTGGTTTTTGCTGGTGAGTTTGTTAATATGGTGAATTATATTTATTGACTTGCGTATGTTGAACCAACCCTGCATCCCTGGGATGAAGCCGACTTGGTCAGGGTGAATTATAGACTTGATGTGGATTTGTATTCGGTTTGCTAGGACTTTGTTTAGGATTTTTACATCCAAGTTCATCAGGGATATGGGTCTGTAGTTTTCTTTTTTCGTTACATCCTTCCTTGGTTTGGGAATTAGGGCGATTGTAGCTTCAGAAAAGGAGTTTGGGAGCCTACCCTCTTTTTCTATGTCCCTGACAAGCTTCAAAAAGAGAGGTTTCAGTTCTATGATGAAGGTTTGGTAGAATTCAGATGAGAAACTACCTGGACGTGGACTGTTCCATTTTGGGAGGTTCTCGATTACCGATTAAATCTCTGTGATTGTTATCGGGTTGTTTAGGATCTTTATCTGGTTTGGTCTGAGCTTTGGAAGTTGGTAGGTGTCCAGGAATTTATCCATTTCATCCAGGTTCTCTAATTTTGTGGAGTAGAGGTTTTGGAAGTATGACCTGATGATTCTTCTAATCTCTTTTTATGATCAGTTGTGATTTCACCCTTGTCATTTTTTATTTTGTTAATTTCGGCTTTCTCAGTTTTTCATTTGATTAAGTTGGCCAGGGGTTTGTCGATATTATTGCCTTTTTCAAAGAACCAACTCTTTGATTTGTCTATTTTTCAATTGTTTTCTTTGTTTCCATGTCATTAATCTCAGCACTGATCTTAATTATTTCCTTGCGTCTCGAGATCCTAGGGTTGGATTTTTCCATCTGTTCTAATGACCTGAGGTGTGAGGATTGTTGGTTAATTTGAGACTTCTCTGTCTTTGTTATGAAGGCATTTAGAGCAATGAATTTCCCCCTTAGAACTGCCTTCATTGTGTCCCATAAGTTCTGAATGTTTGTGTCCTCATTATCATTTGTTTCTAGGAAGTTCTGGATTTCCTGTCTGATTTCTTGTTTGACCCATTCATTGTTTAGGATGGAGTTGTTCAGTCACCAATATCTGTTGAATTTTTTGGATCCTCTCACATTGTTAATTTCTAGCTTTAATGCGTTGTGATCTGATTATGATGCAGGGGATTACATTGATCTTTCTGACTTTGCTGAGGGATGATTTATGGCCCAGTATATGGTCAATTTTAGAGAAAGTTCCATGTGCTGCTGAGAAGAATGTGTAATCTGTGTCCTTGGGTTGAAATGTTCTGTAGATGTCTGTTATCCCTAGTTTGTCAATGGTACCATTTAGCAGCTTGTTTTCCCTGCTTGTCTGTTGTTTGTACAATTTGTCTATGGATGAAAGTGGAGTGTTAAAGTCTCCTACTATGATGGTTTTGGCATCTATATCTGCTTTATTTTTGAGTAATTTCTGCCTAATGAACTGAGGGGCCTTTGCATTAGGTGCATACATATTTAGCATAGTGATGTCTTCTTGTTGTATTGTTCCCTTGACGAGTAGGAAGTGGCCATCCTCGCCTTTTTTTATTGCCGTTGGTTTAAAGTCTATTTTGTCAGATTTTAGAGTAGCCACACCTGCTTTTTTATTTTTCCCACATGCCTGGTAAATTGTTTTCCACCCTTTTACTCTCAGTAGGTTACTATCTTTAGCAATAAGGTGTGTTTCTTGAAGGCAACAGATTGAAGGGTCCATTTTCCTGATCCAACCTGCTATCCTATGTCTTTTTATAGGAGAGTTGAGACCATTTACATTCAAAGTTATTACTGTGAGGTTTGCCATGTTGTAGAGAATACGGTAGTTGGTATCTGAGCTGTTGTTGCAATCTCTTTTTTGTTACCTTGCTTGTTCTCTATTCCTTTCCTGGGGTCAGTTGCTTGTCTCATCTGCATGGGATATCTCATGTAGTATCTTTTGAAGGTTTGGCTTTGTGCTCAAATAATTGTAAAGCTGATTAGTCTCGTGGAATACTTTAATTCCTCCATTAATTATGATGGGTAACTTTGCTGGGTAGAGTAATCTAGGTTGGAATCCTTTTTTCTTTAGGCCTAGAATCGCTTTGTTCCAAGTTTTAAGGTTTCTATGGAGAAGTCTGAAGTGATTCTGATGGGTTTTCCTTTATATGTGAGTTTCTTTTCTCTCGTTGCTCTGAGGACTCTCTCTTTTTGCTCAATGTTTAGCATTGTAACTAAGATGTGTCTTGGAGTGTCCCTCCTTTGATCCAATTTGTTTGGGGTCCTCCGTATCTCCCTCAGCTGTACTGGATTATCTCTCGCCAAGTATGGGAAGTTAATATTTTCAATGCCCCTAGTTTGGTTTTCTTCTCCTTCTGGGATACCTATTGTTGCATTCAGCTTTCTAGTTGCTGCCCAGAAAGAACCCAAACAAAAGTGGCTTGTGGAGGAATGGGTTTATTTGGCTTATGGACTCGAGGGGAGACTCCATCCTGGCAGGGAAAACGATGGTATCAGCAGAGGGCTGGACATCACCTCTGCCATAGCACTGCAAACAGCGGCAGGAAGGTGTGCCAAACTCTGGCAAGGGGAAGCTGGCTTATAACCCCATAAGCCCGCCCCCAACAACACAGCTTCATCGAGGTTGTAAAACCCAAACTGCCATCAGCTGAGGATCAATATATCAGAACACATTCATTTGTTTGTGGGGGACACCTGGATCAAACCATGACACCCATGATCCTGAGATTAGGTCTTTTTATGGTGTCCCACATTTCCCTTGAGTCTTGTTCACTTGTTCTTTTGAATTTTGTCAGGGTTCTGATTTCTCTCGAATTCTCCTCTGTTCTGTCTTCCATGTCTGAGGTTCTGTTTTCCCAGTGATTAATCCTGTTGGTAAGAGATTTTAGGGATGTTCTTATTATCTCAATATGGTTTTTGTTTTCTGCAACTTCTTTTTGGGTTGCTTCTATCATGTTGTTGAGATGTGATTTCATTTCCAAGTTTGATTTCATTATTTCTTCCTGACAGTCATTCTTATATTTGCAGATGTCTTCAGTTAATTTGGAAAGCTGGTTTTTGATACCTTCAGTTTGCTGGCTTGCCTTTAATTCTGATATGTCTCTTCTGACATCCATTTGGTTCTCCTCCATTATATTTAGCCTGGTGGCAAAGCTAATAAGCTTATTTTGTAACCTTTCAATATGTTGGTCCATCTTTTCTTGCATGACTAACATTAAGTTCTCCTTAGGATCTGTACCAGTATGGTCAGCGTTTGTGTCTTCCTGGGCCTGCCTCTGCTCGCTCCCTTTAGTTGTGTTGTTGATGTCATTTGGTGTGGTTTCTTCAGCTGGTGTAATATTCTTACGTCAAGGTCTGCCCATTTTGATTCCACTTGAGGTGTTTCATGGGATGCCTATGAGATATCTGAGTGCTGGAAAGGGTGGCTCGGGCCTCAGCGCAGGGGTTGGAAGCGGAGCCCAGGTGGTTTGGGTCCTGGGGCGGTGACTGGAAGCCCGGGCAGCTCTGGCCCCGGGGTGGGGGCTGGAATCACTGGTGGCTTGGGCCTCGGGGTGGCAGCTGGAATCCTAGGCAGCTCGGGCCCCAGGGAGCGACTGGAATCCCGGGTGGTTTGGAACCCGGTTTGGTGGCTATGAGCCCGGGCAGCTCGGGGCCCAGGGGAAGGGGAATGGCTGCAAGCTGGGTGGTTCGGACCCTGGGGGTGTCAGCTGGAATCTTGGGTGCCTGGGTGGCGGCCTGGAACCAGGCGGCCTGGAACCCGGAGGCTCAGCTCCTGTCTGAAGTGGAGGCTAGGATCCCTGGTGGCTGGGGGGGGGGGCAGCTCGGGCAGCAGGGGAGTGGGATGGCTGGAAGCCCTGGCGGCTTGAGGCCTGGGGGGAAGAGGGGGCGGCTGGAAGCTGGGCGGCTCAGGTCCAGCTAGTAGCCTGTGCCCGTTGGCCCCAGGAGTGGCGGGAACGTAAGTGGCTCACATGGCGGGAACGGGAGTGGCTCGAACCTGGATTGTTGGGAACGGGAGTGGCCCAGACCCGGGAGCAGGAGCGGCCGCCCCAGGAAGCCGCGGGGACGGGAGCACTCGAACCCGGAATCAGCGGGAACGGGAGTGGCCGGGACCTGGGAGCAGGAGCGGCCCGGACCAGGAAGCCACGGGAACGCTAGCGGCTTGGACCGGGAGCCTTGGAGAAGGGAGCAGCTCAGCCTGCAGGAGCAGGTCCTGCCAGCTGGATTTTTGCACTCACTGCTTCCGGTGTGCCCTTGAGATAGATTCAGGTTTCAGTCAGAAGACTCTGTTGCTGGAAGGCGACTGGAGTCGAGGACCTGGCTATTGTTTGCTTCCACAGCCTCTAGCACAGCTAAAAACCCTAACCTCTGTTCCCCTGGGGACACTGCGTGGCTTCTAGTTAGCCATCATGAACCAGAAGTCCTCAAAGAGTTCTAAGAAGAGGTCTATGCATTAGAGGTTTCTATGTATCATAGTATTTGGGAAGAATTTCCCCCCATATAAAGAATGAAATGCCCCTAAGTGATATCAAAAAGCTGTTATTCCAGAATGTAGACTGAGAGTGTTATGATTTCCACTCTCCAATCTACATTCTGCCAAGAGTAGTGACTTCTAGAGTACATTGAATTTGAGCACACACTGATTTCTAGTGTACACGGACTTCCAGAGCTTGTGGGGAAAATGGCCAAATTGTGTAAAACAAGAACTGTCCTGGAAGAAGAGGACTCCAACTCCAATCTGTTTCAATTATAAGAATATGAGATATTTTGGAAGATTAAAATGTTCTCATCAAGATAAAAAAGAGCCCAAGATCTTTAAAGATTTGCCCATAGTGAGGGAAACACAATTAGTAAGCTAAAGGCATGTGCCTGAGGTTTAAATGCCCTCAGAACCCAAGCCTTCTGCTTGCTAGGGTGTTTGTGCTTATACCTAAATGAGAACTGGGAGAGCTGGACTTTTCACCTCTGATACTGAATATCATCACAGATGTGAGAGATAGACAGAACACCTGGTCACAACAAGAACACTAAAACTAGATGTTTTCAAACTTATATAGTAGGGCATGAATGAGAACTAAGCCAGCAGTGGAATAAACTGTATAATAATTTCTGTATAATTTCTGTGAAATCTCTCTCTCTCTCTCTCTCTCTCTCTCTCTCTCTCTCTCTCTCTCTCTCTCTCTCTCTCTCTCTCTCTCTCTCGATTCTCCCTGGAGTTCATAGACAAACAGAGAAGAAAATGCTAAAGGAACACAACAGATTTCCACTAAGGTGGACAAGCCAACTTTTAAAAGTGCCTATTTTTTTCATTTTATGTAAGTTAAATTGATTTCAGATTCACAATCTAAATATTATAATACACTAGAAAAAGAATCCTTACTAAAATATCAATATAAAAATAAGATTTTCAAATACTTATTATTTTAAAAGACACTCAAGGGAAATATGCAGATAAATAAAGTCAAGCCAGCTCCATCAAAAAGCCTCCTTTCGCTTATGGAGACAGGGAGTTGAACCCATTCTTAGAGGAGATGGCTAACTGGCCAGTTTGCCTCAGTATTGATCTTGGTGATAACAACACTGGTGATAACCTCATAATAACCTACTACTGACCATGGTGGTGCTTGGGATGTGAAATGTCTCCCATAGACACGTGTGTTTGGCTATTTAATCCCCAGTTGGTGATTCTGTTCGGGAAGGTTGCATAGTCTTCAGGACATGATGCTTGATGGAAGAAGTGTGCCGTCAGGGCACGTCTTGAGATTTTATAGTCTCTCTACTTCTTCTCAGATTATGTAACAATGTCAAACCAGCTGTGTGTTTCTGCCACACTTCTTTCTAATAGTGAAATGTCCCCTAAAATGCTAAACTGAAAATAAACCCTTTGCTTGCATATAAACTCCATCCCTTCAGTTGTTTTAGCCAAGCAACTAAATCCACCAGCTGGATAACAATGCAAATAACAGAACTTTTTCATCAGGCTTGCAGAAAGTTATTTTCTTTTCCTACCTTTGCATTCAGAACACATGGAATATTGCACAAAAATTCTCACTGAATCTTAGATTCTTTGAGGTTATTATTATTATTGTTTGGTGTCATAGATACTTTGTTGTATATAAAGCCATGGAATTAACCTGGCAATTCTCCAGTTGATTTTAGATTGATGAAGTGAGCTCAGTCTTAGTTTAATTATTTTAATATCTACAGTCTTTAATATTAGCAGTCTTTCACTAGGCATGTTTTCATAGCAAAGTCTGAAAAACTTAAAGAAAAAGAAAAACCTGTTTTCTCACTTAAGGGTAGATGATATCAATATGATCTATCTACTGATATATTCTCCCAAGATGCAGAATTTGTCTTGCATTCAAGTTCAGGATAAGACCTCTTAAAGGAGTTTAGTCAGCTCTCAATGTGAATTTAATTGTTTCTATTTAATCTTGTCTCTGACTTTAACAATCTAGAATATATTTACATCAAACTTGTGATTGTATGTATGTAGAGGGCAGTGGTGGAGTGAGTGTGTGTGTGTGTGTGTGTGTGTGTGTGTGTGTGTGTGTGGTGTATTGGTATATACACATGTATGTGCAGAGGCATGTACCCCATGTGTTTGCATACAGACACAATAGGAGAATGCTGAGGCTCCTCTTCTATTGCTCATCCTGGAGCTGCCATTTTGGGCTAGACTGGCTGACCATCCAGCCCCAGCAATTCTGCCGCATCTGCTTCCCAGAGAATGGGACTACAGGTATGTGTGACCATGTGTAGCCATTTCTGTGGGTCTTCAGGCCTTCTCAGGCCCTCATGCTGTGCAGCAAGCATCCTTACCCCAGAGTCATCTCCCCACGTTCATATTAAGCTTGTAAGCATCAGTTATTTTTTAATTTTGCACAGTGGCATAATAACATGCATGCTTTCAGTTTTATTAATCGTTAATAACTGACATTTTGGTCTGTGTATGTTGTGTCCATTTTATATAATTGACTATTGTGATTCAATCAATCATACTTGTCTTCAGGACGATAAGACAATGCAGAGAATGATACTAAATGAAAAGGAAAGAAAAAATATGGATAAAACCTTGTTGAAGTTCTACTCAAATATCTCTAAGATGAGTGATTAAAATGCTTCATATTCAGTCATTGTAATTTTTAACCAACTTAAAATCTATTTTAGTCTAAAAACTAAAATATACATTTCCTATAAATTTTACTTTCAGAAATGCATTATAAAATATATATTTAAAGTGATGAGGAATAAAATTTAAGCAGAATATTAAATATTTTGCATGTTTATAAAATATCTTAATTAATTAAGGTGCTTATCCTAAGGTTAAAATTTTATACTGTCACAATTATTTCCTAAAGAAGGTGTGACTTGAATCATGAACACAGATCCAGAAATACTCCCCTGTTGACTTACACATGTAAGATATCATTTCTAAGATCTTCTTGATTTTCACATGTAGCATATTCTGTACAACTATAGAAGCCATCTAGTCTCTCTGTTACTCCATCCAACCTATGTCCGACCGTAAGAAAGTACTTTCAAGGAGACTGAATTATAGAACACCATTGTTTTCCTGCTGGAATAAGGGTTTATATTAGGTTTTCTGAATCTAATGTTCCAGAGGGCAGGTCCCATATGGAAATTTGCTATAACCTCCATCTTCTTAATGGTGTCCCAATGAAGACAACTTGAATTGTTTGCACACCCTATTATATGTATTACCTGCATTTTTCTGACTGTTACCTGCTCTTTTGTACCTGGCTTGGCCTGCTATCTGCTAGACAGTTGTTAAATTCTTAATGAATCTGTTTGGGGCCAATTATGAACATGTAGCACCAATTTTTTGTGAAAATATTTATTGTTTGATATATCACCTTCCTTTCTAGACCTTGCCAAGCACTTACAGTTCTGCATAGTTCCATTAGTCTACCTCTGTCTATCTTATACCAGCTCTGATTTCTTCTTGATTTGTTATTCTACATTTATGCACCAATGTCTCTGTCTGCATGCAATACCATAGAATTGATTATAACTTAGATTTTACATTATCATGCTGCATTTACCAAAATAAAACAAAATATGCCTGTTCTGCCTATTGTTAGAATTGTTAATCCTTTGGAGCTTTTTCCCTTCCTTTTATAACTTTCCTTCTTTTCTTTTAAAAAATTTTTTCCTTCTTTCATTCATTTGGAATACATAATACCACAGAATAATTCATATGTCTTTACACAATTAAACAGGAAATAATGATATATAATCTTCGTTTCTTATCAACATGCCAATAGACAGAGCAGTTATGAACATATCTAATGTATCCATAAATAAGTAGGTCAAAAGTGAAATCTTTCAGTGCATATTACTATGGTTGTTAATTATATCTATCCAAATTTATAACAGTGTTCATTTGAAATAACACAAGAGACAAGCTAGACTTTTGACCAAATATACCAAAAAGCTATAGAGGATTACTGCTGCATTCTCCTTGTCCAAAGGATGAGGGAATCTTGAGAAATTTTAACATTGCTTAAGTACAACAGAGACATTTTTCTTTAAAGAATTGTCAACATTTTTACCTATATCCACAATGCTTACACATAAAGTTCATACAATCTTATTACACTAGTACAGTCCTATTTGATCAATAAAGTAAAAGATGAGTGAGCACTATTTGTATAATTGATTCTTTCAATATAGAAAATGATATAATGTTCCAGTCCATAGAATGGTGAGTTGAAACACTACCCACAGTTTAAATTAGTAGGAAAAAGGAAAGAAAATCAACTCCTATAAAAGGGAGATAGAAGAGCATTGCAGTGAATGGTCGTGGATGTGCACAAAGCCAGTACAGAAGGGCTGGCCAGGTTCATGACCACTAAGCCTGAAGTCTTCACCATGATGAATCCCTTTGTTTCTCTTTTCAGAGGTTTGCCTTGTGCTTCTCTTCCTCTTTGTCCTTTACCAGCGTTTTCATATCAACCAGCATATCTTTCATCCCCCTTTTTTCATTGCCTCTCTAAACCGGAAAGACAGAGGATGTTTAAGTTTTTCCTGGTACCTACTTCACTGCTTATATATACCCTAAGTACTCCGTTGTTGAAAAAAAAATTATAAATAAATTCCAATCAGCTTCAACATGTGATCTATAACTATATCAGTTAAGATTAATTCTAACAATATGTGCTTCCCATTTCGATTATCTGCAGGCAGGATTTTCAGCAATGCCATTGGTGAGAACAATTCAAATCTTTGCAAATTACTAGCATATCTAATATATGAAATTCAAAGGAGAAAGTATATCAGAGGATGTATATTCATTTTTAAAGAGAATTATAAATATTAAAACATAGAAGATAATTATTAGGGAAATAGGATGAATTAAACAGGATAAGTTTGTATTACAAATGCTTAGTACATTAATTTTAAAAACTTATCCCTGGCAGGATAAAGTTAGGCAACTCCTCCTATGCATAGCCCTACCAAGCCTGTTGTAGTCAGCTTTCTAGTTGCTGCACAGAAAGAACCCAGACAAAAGCAGCTTGTGGAAGAATGGGTTTATTTGGCTTATGGACTCGAGGGGGAAACTCCATCCCATGAGCAGACGGGTGGACGTCACCTCTGCCACAGCACTGGAAACAGCAGCAGGAAGGTGTGTCAAATACTGGCAAGGGGAAGCTGGCTTATAACCCCCATAAGCCCGCCCCCAACAACACAGCTCCATAGAGGTTGTAAAATCTAAATTGCCACCAGCTGAGGATCGATTACCCAGAATACTCACTTGTTTGTGGGTGACACCTGGATCAAACCATGACAAAGCCCATTAAGAAAAAAAAGTTTGATAATCAAGGACTAGATCTAAGGACCTAAAAAGTCTCCTCTAACACCCAATTTTCTTAAAATAAATCATGTAAGAGCCCTAGAGCAGGGATTACCTAGAAATACCTTGAAAATGCATGAAGGTCTTGAGTGAATGTGCATTGTTCTGGAGGCATTTCATGAATCCAAGTCAAAAAAGTCTTGCCTATAAAAAATTAGAAACACAACCTTAGATCCATGATTGTCAAACCAGGCAGCAGCCCAAAACCACCCAAGATGATTTTTTTTAAAGGTATCAGCTCCAAGGATTCGCCATCAGACATTTGATATATTTAATTAAGGATGGAGTAGAGGCACCAGCATTTTTACACTCTGTGGGTTGTTCCACTGAGTCTCAAAGCTGGGAATATCCCTTGCTGCCAGCAAAGCATAGGTAAGCACTGTGAGCCCCACTTGTGAGATGCTGTCATCGCCACTTTAAAATATAAATTAATAGGTGAATTCACCTTAGTGATTATTTTATATAAGCTAACATATCAAACCCATAATTTCCACACATGACACTAGCCACTTGTCTAGGGCCCTGACTCTATGGCTTTTATACTAAATGGGGGTTGTATGTCAGTGTTCAAAATGTCTCCCATCTCACATGAGATGTAAGTATTTGCATATGTAATCTATTTTCAAGTGATGTTGAAGTTTCTGGTCTGGGATTCACACCATGAAAATTTCTGCTGTGAAATCCTGGCTTTCAGTCATGTCTGTTCAAGATCAAGATTAGTATTTGACAGGTTTTATACATATGCCTAACTGGATTCCACATCTTTATTCTTGTTTATCAAAGAAGAGACCTGGGCTTCTGATTTTAAAAAGAAAGCTAAAATATACACTTTTGACTTTCAAAAAAATTTAGAATCAGAGACATTATAAAATAATAATGTTTTATATATACATATAGATATATAAGATATAGATATACATATACATATATATGCAGGCAAGAGAGATTATAACTTCAGTGCTAAAATCTTGCAATGTTAGGGGCTGAAAGATTGTAAGAGCTGTGGTGGGGGAGACTATCCAGAGGCATGGCACCCCTCAGTAACAACACATTTGGACCAGAAGAACCAGGCTGAGTACTAGGCTATCCATGGTCCCCTGCCACAAGGACTGACCCAGACGACCCACAGATGAGGATATCCAGCTGATTGGGGATGGGGAGGGGGGCATTGGGGAATTGGGGATGACAACTCATTGTTTGCCCACTAAATAATGTAATTCATTATGGACAATAAATATATATTTTAAAAAATGTGAAATGGACATTGTTGTAATATGAAGGAGTGTTAGGGTATCAATGCTTTACATGCACTCCAGTATATGTACAAAGTGTTTGTAAATCCGTCACATATGTAGATAACTACAGCTGCTACTGTCATCAATATACAGATCACATGCTATCCCTTTATTAGCACAGACATCTTTCCAAAATCCATACCCTCTGACAACCACTAATTCTTTTATCTCTCTACTATTTTGTTACTTTACAAATATTATATCACACAAATGGAATGATAAAGTATATAAATTTTGAAACTGATATTTTCATGTTTAAAAAATCTTTAATGGTAAGATGCAAACAAGACATTTTCAATTAAACAGGAAGCTCTAAATGGAGAAGTAATGTGATCAACATTTAAAGTTTTGATGTGGACAATGCAGAAAAGGACATGCAGAGAGCAGGGGAATCAGTTAATGGATTTTGCAAGACATCTCAGTGACAGATGATGGTGATGTGGCCCAGAGTGGCCTCCATGAAAAGCAGGGAATCTGCTTGGATTTTACCTAGCATGTCAGTATTTACACAACTGAACTTGAACATGTAATAAAATGTAGGGATTGATCATAAGAGAGAATCAAAAAAAATAATTCTTTGATCTGAGAAATTGGTTGAATTTACTAAAATAGGTAAATTTGTACATAGATGGATTTGGTGAGGGGATGAGTATTCATTTCAGATTTGTTAAATGTGAGGTGATTGCCATACATCCAAGTTTATATACTAAGTGGGCACAAATACAAACCTTGTGATCAAGGAAAAAATCAGATACATAAACACTAATTTATAGTTAATAGTTAAAGTCATTGATCTGAGTATAGGAAAATCTTATAGAGGTGAGCACATTAGGATACCACTATATAAAGATTTTCAAGAAGAGACAAAGGCAAAGAGCAAACAGGAGAGAGTGATACCTCTGAGTAAAGTAGTAAAATGTATTTCAAGACAAAGATCAAAAGCTGATCACAGTCCAGGTAAAAACATGGTCAAAAGAGAAGGTAAACATCCTTTTGGGTTTTACAGTGTGACATTAACAAAGATGATTTGTGTGATGAGCTTCATGTTATCTAAGAGTAAACTAAGGAACAGAAAGTTCATTTGCTTAAAGTTATGCTAATACCAATTTAGAATTATGCCTACACTCTATAATTTCCTGAGTTTGAAGGTTATTTTGAAGCAAAGAAAGATCTATTCATTGACACAACATGGATAGGGAAATGTGAGCTCATTTTGTTGTTATTGTTGACATTGCTCTAGAGATCAAACCCAGGACTTGCATGTTCCTGGCAAGCACTCACCTCCCAAGCTACACCCCCCAAATATAAAGTCTAATGTGTAAGTGGTATAGAAGCATATGATAAATGACTTGACCACTTTATTAGTTTTGTTATGTTATGTAACTTGTAATATTGAGGACTACCAGCAATGGATTTTAACCTAGTTGAAAACAAGTTGACTCATACAATGAATTTAAGAACTGGGGCTGGTTTGAATGAACTGAAACTGTGAAATAAGTCACTACAATGCTTTTGAACCTAACTGAGTTGTAAAATTTCAAGTTACCTTTGCCTAAAATCTCTTCAAACTGTTTTTTTTTTTTTATTCTGGACATAGCTCAGAACCCTAGGACCTGATCTGAAATGACCTTAAGAGAATCGAAGAATCAAGATTCTTCCATGAGTGGAAATTGAGTGAGGAAATACAATACTATGGACATAAATAAGTGTGAGGGCTCTGGTTAACAGTTAAAGACTTAACAGGTTTATCCACAAAATTCCATTTAGATTATTTCATCAAGACTCCTGGTCTAACCAACCAGCTCTAGATTTTCTCACATAACAAGATGTGAATTTATCTGCTACTGGCCTGTTGGGGAAACATATGCAAGACCTACAATAGTCAACCCTTTCACAGAAACCAGTGCTGTATGGCTAGGTGAGGTAAACTCTAAGATGAGCACTGTTGGAGACTCACACTCCTTCTCACTCTCTGTCCATGTCTTTCTTCCCATTCTTTGTTAAATGGAACTTGGTTCCGAGATTAGCATATTCTCTACATGCTGTTTGACACATCATTGAAAGTTTTGGGAGGTACAGGTTCTGCAGGAGTAGATGGAGGCAAAAATCACAGTCAACTTCTTCCTGTGACAGACATGCAACCTAAAGCTGTTGTAGGAGGAAGGGGTTTATTTTCACTTATAGACTCAAGGAGAATCTCAGTGGTGGCAAGGGGAAATGATGGCATGGGCAGAGGCTGGACATCACCATTTGGCCAACATGCACAACAGCAACAGGAGTATGTCAAATACAGGCAAGCAGAAGCTGGCTATAACACCTATAAGCCAGCCCTCAACAATACACTGCCTCCAGGAGGCTCCAATTCCAAAATGGCCATCAGCTGGGGATCAAGCATTTATAACACATAAGTTTATGGGAAATAACTGAATAAAACCAACCACATTCTTCCTCTGGCCCCCAGAAACGGATAACTGTCATTTGGAAGTTAAGAAGGCATTTTTCTCTTCTCTCTCAACAACCACTTTCATCTATTTTCCTTAAAGCATTCAATAACTGTAGCTTCAGTGTCTTAGATCTCAGTTCTAAGATTTTATTGTTAGAAAAAATATACAAAAGGAACAGAATTAATGTACATATTCATAAATTAGATACGGATTTTACATTATGTCAAGCTCTTAACTCTAGGCATAGATCTTGAAAATAAATATTATTCAGGGGACAACATAAAAAATGTGTGTAACTCTGGGCAGAGGGTTGTTGTATCATGCACTTAGCATGCAGGAGGCCCTGATCTCAATCCCACAAGTATTATCCTATATAATATATTGTATAAATTATATATTACACATGTTACATTAGCTAATACATACATTATATATTATATATAACATTTATATGATATATACATATACTATTAACACTATATAGTGTATTATACAATCTATTGCTGAGGAACACTTTTAAATAATAATTATTAATAGTTATAATTACACTATTAAGTAACAATCCTATTTTTATGTACTGTGTGATATGGGGCAGGTGCAATCATGGCTATCCTAGTTATGATCAATTTCTTATCTGAAAGACATGAAAATGTGTACCACCCCAAGAAACTGTATCATTGTAGAAGCATGTGTATAACTCAGTGCTTTTCACACAATAGCCTTTGAACAACAAATTTGATAGAACTCGTTCTTTAGCAAATGATGATCAAATCAACAGTCTTTCAATAAACTAACTTTAATCATCAATATTGCTTGCTATAATGACTCACTACTTTAGTTCATGTTTATGTGAAGAATAATTAACTCAATGGTCCAATCTTTGCTTTGTGCCCATTTTGCCCACCCAATGACTCCTCCTCCAGAACTCTCTGGAAAGCAGACGTATGTATTATAATATTGAGGAACTAGAGTATGGACACTACCACTCTGTCTAAATCTTGTGGAGAACATGGAAATA
>PVHP010029837.1:0-21745 GCA_004024765.1 Zapus hudsonius
TATATATATACACAAAATAAATTATTATTACAGTTGCTTATGATCATATATTATGTGCTTTAACTGTGGCACATGTTGTGTTTTATATAACTGGCAGCAGTGGGCTTGTCGACACCTACATTACCACAAACAGGTGAGGAATGTCCTATGCTATGACATTATGAAGGTGATGATGTCACTAGGGGAACCAGAATTTTTAGCTTCATTATCACCTGATGGAGCCACCATTGCAAATATGGTCCACTGTTGACCAAATTGTCCTCCTGTGGCTGGGTTAGTATCAGTCCTTCGTTGGAACATCATGGAGTCACACGTGGAGGAACCAGAAAGGTTGACTACTGACATGTAATGTGTCTCTCACTTGATACTCACTTTTGTGGGCAGGATGGGCATAAAAGAAACCAAGACATATCAATGGCATTGTTAGAATATCCTCTAAAAATCCAGAGATTTTTTTTCAGAACAATTGTCACCAAAATAAACTATTCTTTAAGTTGCTTTTTAGGTGTTTGTTACAGAAACCAAACAGTAACTAACAGTTGCTCCCATGTCTCCCAGTGAGTCCCTCGGGCTCCTTCTACTTGAGTCTACTGAGATTTCTGGCTTAGGCTAAGTGTGGTAGTTTGAATGTGACAGTTTGAATATTTGGCCCCATAGACTCAGTCAAGTTTTAAAATTTTTTTATATTTATTTATTTATTTTGGTTTTTTGAAGTAGCATCTTGCTCCAGCCCAGGCTAACCTACAATTCATTATGTATTTTCAGGGTGGCCTCGAACACAGTGATCCTCCCACCTCTGCCTTCAGAGTGTTGGGACTTAGTCATTTTTTATTAAACTTCCTACTTGAGTCCCAGGCAGGCAGATTCCTGCTAGAAGGGGTGTCACTGGGGGGCTGATCTGGGTCCTACTGGGTTTGTTCAGAGCATTTTGAGCTCTGGTGGTTAATGTGTTCGGTGTTTGATGGCTGATGGGTGGTTTCTCTCTGCTTAGATCTATGAAGGGAAATCAGCTTTTGCTGCCATTGATGGAACTTCCCCTGGACCTGTAAGCCTGAAATAAACCTCTTCCTTCCACAAACTGTGTCTGGTTGGATGTTCATCCCAGCAACACGGAGATGACTGCAACACCAAGCATCAGTTTGTTCTTCAGATATGGGAAATGCAGAATGGTTTATTTGTTATCTGGACCAGATAAAAATTTATATTTTGTATACATTTAATTCACAGAATAATTGAGTTAGAGTAACCAAACTATATCCTGTTGAGCCCAGAAAATTAACACTTTGTATAGTTCTGATAACCTTGCTCTGTTAGGAGTGGAAATCAAGAAAAGAACTCACACAACTTTGTTGAGTGACCTAGAAAATAAATATATGTTACAATTTACAGAATGCTGATGATCACTTATCTTTATGAATAGAATAAGATGTATAAAACATTCAACTCGTTCCTCTTTCACATAGATTTGCATTTATTATATTCATCAGTTACATTAAGGAGTTAATATTTCTAAAATCACTTTTACAGTTGTAAAAGTGACTTTAGAAATATCCACTGTTTTTTCATTAAATAACATGAAAAGGGCATTTAGAAAATTTATTCATTATAGATTTGTTATTCCAAACAAAAAAAAACTACTTCAGTTCTAACTGGAAGACTAAATTCCTGGGACAATTTAAAAAAAAATCTCTAGTTTCCTATGAATCAGAGATGTGCAAGGCTTCTAATCACCTCAAACACCAGCACAATGCATGTACTTACTGGTTGGAATTGTGCTGTTTGCTGGTGATTTTGATGATGGGCTATACAATTCTGACCACTTTTACTGCTCTATAACCATTCAGTGAATCTGGCAATTAATCATAGTAACACTTTCCTCCACCTGGCCTTGTCAAAGAGCCTCACTCCTTAACTCCTGCTTTCTCACACTGTTCCTCTGTCTTTTTGTCCTAACAGATTCATCGCACCAATCCTATCCATCAGCCATCTCTTCCTAGTTCTCGTCTTCTCTCCCTCCTCACATAGACTTGGCCCATGTAAGCACCTGGCTACTTGAGGCTCCTTAAGTCGCTAGGGGTTTGGTGTCATGGGCCCTCCCACTGAGAGAGTCACACCCCTTTGTGACTGTTGCTTTGCAGGCTGACAGTTTACATATAACCCAGAGAAGGAGAGGACCATAGTGACAAAGTCAGGTAGAGTGAGTTCACAGGAAAGGGGGTGGGGTGCTCATTTACCTCGAACATATTCTCCACATTGATATAGTCTCCAAATATGTTAATGTAATAATTGCCAACATGTAATAAATATCATCACAGAAAGGACTGTAAAGGGAAAGCTCTAGAAAGTGAGATGGTCAAGGGCCTCTATATGAGCTGCTTCCCTGTTGATCCTGAAGCATCCACAGAGGTCCTTTCCACACACTTGCCATGTCCCAAGCTCTAAAGGATGAGTCACATACATTTTCTGTGTGCTTTCCCCAACCCCGCTGCTGTATAAAACATGACTTGTGTTTGAAATCTCAGTGCATATTTTTAGATTAATTTTTTTAAACAAAAATAAGTTATTTCACAGTAAACCAAGAAAGGGCAACCATAGTCCCAGACATATATGTGGTTTTCTACCTGTCAAAGCATTTTTTTTCTTTAATACCTGCAGAAATACTCAGGAGGTATGAAAAATAATCTCACACTTTGTATGGGTAAGAAACCTTGGTTATGTGTGGTAAATGAATTAACTAAGATCACACTGTGTATAGAATCCAATCCTTGGACTTGACTTCCAAGTGACCTGAAAATCCAGGAATCTGGCTTCTAATTTATGTTGAGATTCACATAAACTAATGAATGAATCTTAAATTATGAAAAATATCGAGTCTAAAAGAAACCGGACTAAAGATAGGTGAATATTTTCATACTTTTCTATTCTTCTTTTCATTATTATTAATGACCCCCTAGTGGTATATTTTAGGATATTGAGGAGTCTTGACCTTGGATGCCATAACATCATGATGTCATTAACTGTCAGAAGAATGGATAGCTTTAGAAAGTAACAGTGAGGAGGAAAATTAACTCACAATCAGTAAGCGTTTGACAGCCGCAGATGGATGAGAGTGAAGAAGAGATGTGGCTGCAAAGATAATGGCTAGTTTCTGCCCCTCAAATCTCCCAAATCGACTTCACTCGGCTCCGGTTATCACCTGTACTTTCCCCGTGACAACTCTGAACTCTGATGGCAGAAGGAACTGAGAGGCCTGCCCTTTTATCTCTGTTGACCACAGAGCTTGGAGTACACTCATTTTGTGGGCTGCCCCTTCAAAATAAGAAGCATTTGTCTCAGTTACAGTGGGAAGCTATCAGAACAATACAGGCGTTTGCACACCCTTTCTCATTTCTTGAGAACATGTACTTACAAAGGGGCTGATCGACAGCAGCCTCATAGTCCAAGGGCTTCCGAAGCCTCTGCTGTCTTCAGGATTTATCGACAGGATCTTCATATAGGTTCAGAACATAAGCAGAATGAGAAAACAACGGTCAGGAAACTCTTCACTATTTCAAAATTCAGAATACAATAATTCCTTAAAATATGGCTATTTGTAGATCAAAACTAGCTTTGACTTTGAACTTGGGTGGCCTTCCAACTGAGGGCTCTGCCATGTATCAGTGATGGAGGCTCTAGCCTCTGATTCTTGGCACAGCTCTCTCCTCCTTCCTAGGCCCTGTGTTCTCATAAACTCCACATCTGCATTGGCAGTGTATTAGTAAGTATTACCTCCTTAGAGAAGAGACTCCACTTGCTGGTAGAATCCTCATGCTACTTTCCCTCTCTCCAATCCATCTGCCTTCTATTCCTAGTTCTGTCTTCTCCCTCAGTAAACATCTGGCTGCTGAAGGCTCTTGGGTTATAGGTGGTTTTGGTGTTATGAACTTTCCTACCTGAGTATGTGGCCATCCAACTTATGGTGGACAGGAATCAGAGAGAAAATAAGGGACAGAGTATCAAGTATCACCTTCAAAGACATGGCCCCAGTGACCCAGTTCCTCCAGCTAAGCCTCACCGCCTAAAATGTCCAGTATCTTCCAAAACAGCACCAGAACCAAGATGACTCCTGACCCTTTCCTTGAATCTTTAGAAAGGTCCTTAACTGTAGTGGGACCAGAGAGGAGAAAGGAGAAAAAAAGGCTCCGTCTGGTTATATGGAAGGGAGCTGTCAGATGAACTGGATGAATCTACAAAGACACAATGGTCACAGCCATTTGATGCACATCAGAGCCAACCATTCTGTTGTTCTTCTCCTCTTCCTTCTTCTTTTCTCCTCCTCCTCATCTTTATTTTGGGTTTCAAAAGAACCTATTGTTTTAAGTTAACATGTGTATGACAGGAAGCAAAAAGCACTAGAAGCAAAGAACAAATTCATCCACCGTCACAAGAAGCCAAGTCCTTCTAGGTCCTGTTGTTAGAGAAAAATTAAAAATTAGAATAAAAGTAGAGAATCTCAGAACAAGAGGGAGCTAATTATTAGTAAAAGGAAATAAAAAAAGTGAAATATCTACCCCAGAATGGTATATTGGTAAGTGCCTCCCCCACCTCACCCTGCTCCTATAATCCTGCCTTTGTTTCCCTGTAATCTTGCATCTGTGGTTAAGACTGAGAATGGCCTGGCCATGGGTTCTATAGATATGGAAAGAATGTGCAAATGCCCAGGTTACTGGAAAAGCCTGTAAAGATTCCCTGAATTGTGATGCATGTTTGGATTCCTTTAAAGGATCTGCTGAACTTGGCTCTTGGCTTTTTTGCCTCTGTCCGGCTATGGAAACGCACTTGAGCCCTGGGCATGCCTGGTTATTTTTAATAAAACCCTTTGCGTGTTGCATAGGAGAGTTGGTCAGAGTCTTCTTTTGAGTCGGGGGTCCGGGGTCCTAACACTGTGTGCCCAGCATTCCATTCAGATCATTGAGATCATACACGTGTGTCATGCTTTTCTACATATTACAAAATTCCAAAGTCACATGAATATTTGAAAAATCAAGTCAAATTACACCAACTCAATCTGTAAAAGTTGTAAAAAATTGTAATCCTGCCTTCCAGTGAAAGGCTCCTAATTATGAAGACACTAAGGAGAAGGCACCTACTGTGCAGGCGTAGGATGGGCATGCCAACTGGCTCTTTGTACACGGACTTTGGTATTGAACAGATTTGAGTATCAGTCCTGTTCACCAGCTGTGCAACTCCAGCAAGTCAATTAACCTTTCTGTGAAGACCGAACAAAATACAACGATTAAGTGTGTAAGCTTCTCTGGTAGCTTGAATGTGATAGTATAAAAGTATGGCTCCATAGACTTCGTCACTTTTTATTAAACTTCCTTTCTGGCCCCCCCCTAGCAGGCAGATCTCTGCTACAAGGGGTGTGTCACTGGGGATGGATTTGAGTCTAGCCCTCAGGTGTGTTTGGGGACAGATCTGAAGTCCAGCCACACTAGGTGTGAGAGAGCAGTTTGATCTCTGGTTCTTCATGCTTGCTGTTGGTGTTTCCTTGCCGCAGTTGTTTCTCTCTGCTTTGATCTATGGATCAATGTGGAGCTGATTGCAACAGTCAATTGTTACCAGGATTGGGGTGTTACTGCAATAAATCTGACCATATGGATTTTGGTCTTTTGTAACTTGTGTGCTGAAGAAATGTGGATGGACTTGGTACTTGGAATTACAGAAGATTTACAGTAGTAAACCAAATTTTATGGGCTATTCTTGTGAGAGTTTAAAATGCAGAGAGAAATATAGACAATAAAACCTTGCCTTATGAACTTTAAAGGGGAAGGAGGCACAGCAGAGAACATTGTTTCAATGGGGCTACTGGCATAAAGGCTTGCTGTATTCTGCTTCCCATGCCCAGAGAGTTTGATCAAAGTTAAAATTAAAAGTAGTGGAAGGGTGTGCTTGGTGGAAGGTATAGAACTGAAAGATAAAGTTAAAGTTACAGGGCACAGAGACTGGTTTTCAATTGCTAAAGCTACTATTGTTGAACAAATTACCACCATTAAGGGTGGGCCAGCTGCTTTATATTGAAACAATAGAAGAGATCTGTGAGAATGAAGTGCACCCAGGAAAGGCTGAATAAGTAAGACTGTGAATTCTTTTGAAAGGAGATGACTTGAAAGAATTCTGAAGGCTCAAGGTCAAGATTCATTTCCTCCCTAGATTATCAAATTGAGTAGGCTGATATATGCCTGGCATTGATTTTGGAAGTGTAAAAAATGCATGGAAGTGGGTCATGAAGTGTACACAGTTCCAGGAGCTGCTGCTGAGATATGGCATGTGAAACAGGGTAATGCTGCTGTATTAAAGACCATAAAGGCCACTGCATGGAGCTGTAAGGATGGATTATGGTTTGTAGTAGAGTTTTGGATATACCAGGACTGTGAAACAGCTACCATGGATTGCTGGTGGCTCTGGATGAAAGATTTCCCTGGCTACTCAGATTAGCTACAGGGACAAAAATAGAAAATCCAGAAACTGTTGTCACTGGTTATGAATGTCAGAGTTGAGCTGCAGATGTTTGATATCTATCTGATGATTATTGATTTTGCATTGGTCCAGTCTCTTCTTGATATTGTCTTATTACAATAGAAAGGATTATTGTGTGCTATTGTGTGTTGGAAATATATAACTTGTTTTAATTGTACAGGACTCACAACTAAGAGACTGTCTTAAATCTCAGAAGAGATTTGTGATTTGAGAAAAAAATCTTAAAGTTGGTAAAAGTTATGGGGACCTTTGAAGTTGGACTGAATGCACTTTGCATTGTGAGGTGGTCATGAGTCTATAGGGGCAAGGAGCAGAACGTGGTTGTTTGTATGTGATAGTTTAAATGTATGATCACATAGACTCAGTCATTTTTTTTTTTATTAAACTTCCTACCTGAGCCACTAGCAGACAGATTAAAGGGCAGATTTTTGGGGTCTAGCCCTAAGATGTGTTTGGGGCAGATCTTTGTTCCAGCCCTAAAAGATATTTGGAGAGCAGTTTGAGCTCTGATGATATATGATTACTGTTTTGTGGTACTAGTGTGACAGTTAACTCCTTCAAGCAAGTTCCATAGACCCCCTCTCCACTTGAATGGGAGGTGTCTCTAACTCCAGTTCAAACCTAGGTGCTAAAACTGATTGGTCAGGTATGGACCAACCAGCTGTCTGACTTACCTGGCTGAGGTCTTAAAAGTCACTGAAACAAAGTCCAACCTCCTTCTCTCACACACATGGCCTAGAAGGACCTCTGACTCTCCAGGAACCTGGTAAGGTCTCCCAAGAAGCCTAGGCAGGACTTGAGGCAGGGTTTGAGGCCAGCCAGAACTACATAACAAGACCCTGGTTAAAGAAAGAAAAGAGAGAAAGAAAGAAAAAATAAAAGAGAAAGGGAAGGGAGGGAGGGAGGGAGCAAAGAGAAAGAAAAAAGAAAGAAAGGGAGTGGAGGGAGGCAACAGGGAGAGAGAAAAAGAAAAAGAAAGAAAGAGAGAAGGAAGGAAAGAAGTAAGGGAGGAAGGAAGGAAGGGAAGGAGGGAGGGAAGGAGGAAAGAGAGAGAGGAGAAAAAACTACATGAATGTTGGGATTAAAATTATGTGCCGCCATGCCTGGTGCCTGTAGTTTGTCCCAGCAACATGGAATTGAATGCTACACTATTCCTTAAAATGGAGATATGTGTGGTGTAGTGTGTGTGTGTGTGTGTGTGTGTGTGTGTGTGTGTGTGTGTGTGTGTGTGATGCATGCTGATGAAGTATCCTGTGTGCTCACCTGCAGCAGTGGAGAAAATCTGGGGTCCCCTTCCATCATTCACCCTCCTATTTTCCTTGCAACAGAATCTAGCACTTGTCATTTGGGGGCCCAATGATTATCCAGTCTCTGCTCCCCCGCAGGACTGAGGTAACAGGCACATGGACTCAAGCCCTCATGTTTGTACAGGAAGTATCCTTAACCACTGAGCCATCTCCCCAGCCCACATGCTTTTTTCTGTCACAACAAAGACCACTAAGGCCTTTAGTACCATGGATTGCTTATAAGGTTGTGAAGGTCTCGCCTTAGCTGGCGAGAGGTACAAGTGAGACCTCCTGAAATGTTCACATGGGAAGGGACAAGGCTTAGAACAGATGGCCATGTCGTCCTTCTCAGACTCGCTTAGAGTGACTGTGGCAAGGGCCTGTCTGGTGATGGATTTTAGGAAGAGCACTAAAGCTGAAGGAAGAAGTTTCAGATTTTTCCATCATTATGCCTGATCTTAGCCTTTCTAGAAGATAAATGATCTTGGGAAAATCATTTTGTTTTGGGAAAGCTTTGGTCTGTAACTGAAAAATGAAGGCATTTGAAAGGGGGACTTCTTATCTGCCTTCCGGTTTTTTGATTCTCTGACATCTCTGGAGTCTAAGAGATTAATTCCACAGAGGAGTTTGTGCCAGGAGGAGCAGATACTGTCACTCCCCATTTTTTCTGTGCCTTTCCTTTGTTCTCTGCTAGTTGGAGACCCTGGAGACTGGTCCTGCTGCAGACAGAGCCCACAGGAAAGAAAGAAGCCTTGTGGGAGTTTTAACCATCTTGAAGCTAAAAAATTAAATAAGGGATTAAAAAAAAACACACTATAGCCAGGAGAGCATAACACAGCTATGAGCCTTCTAATGAGACATTTGTGTTTATAAAGCAATGAAATAAAACCCTATTTTAGGACCCAGAAGAACATGCAGTAACCATGAGTAGAAAAGTTCCCATGTCCCTAATTTCTATATTGTGCTCACATTGGGAAAGAATAGTTAAAAAATGATAATTTTAGCAAAGCGAGCCTAACTCTATGGAAACCCTGACTTAAATTTTATTTTAAAATCTTTCCTAAAAACCCAAAAATATACCGTCCCATTGATAAGAAAGCATGATTAAAATAAAATTGATTAAATTAATCATTTGGCCTTAAGCATTTTGAAATTTAATGACTTGGTGGAATAGTAAGGGTTCAGTCAAAATGATGCCAGAAGTGATTTGAAGGACCTGTCACGATCAATGTCAAAACAGTCACGTGTTCCTCGCTGTGTGTCATTAAATGAGAGTCATGTGCTACATCAAAGTCACAGGAGCCTCTGCTTCTCAGTGTGTATGCCAGAAGTACTCTGGCATTTTCTAGTGTCCACCTTCTGACAAAGGTTTATGTAACAGGAAACGGAATTGCACAAAGCCTGCACCAGAGATAGAATGGAGAATCAGAAAACTTATTCATGTCAACAAGACACAGACTCAGGGAAATAACAATCTTTATTCAATGACTATAGATTGCATCAGAAGCAATGAACATTACAGTGGGAAAACTTCACATCCATATATAGTATGACAATAAATGACCTTTTCTATATAGTCCTTTGGGTGAGAAGGCTCCATTGAGAAATGCTTCCCGTTTGTGGAGCTGCCCATGCGTTGTTTCTTTCCTCCTGACTTCCTCTACCACCCTTGGGTGCATTTCTAGAAGAGTTTTCTGTGTACTGGGCTCCTGAAGTCTTCAATCTGTTCGGTGTGCCACCATTGGCTGTTATGGAGGTCATTCTGATAGAACCAGACAAAAACGGACTGAAGAGCAGAGATCACAGGGAAGTGGATGAAGCTACAGAATGGTTCTAAATCATGCAAAGAGCCAGAAGCATAAGAAGTTTCCAGCCTAAGGACCTATTCCATCTTGACTACTTTAAAAACTAAAATTCACATGACTATTTTCCTCTCATCGGGCTTTAAAAACGTATTTCCAAGGTTGTTATCATAGTCATTAACTTCTTCACAGCTAGCATTCTACCAGGGGATCAAACTAAGTCTGCAAGTGTCAGAACTAAAAGTTGGTTGAGTTGAGCTGGATGAAAGGCTCTGCCTCAATTGGCACCAGTTTAGGACTCTGGCAAAGCTCTCAGGAATTCCACACTGAAGTCTCTTTGCCACACTTTCTAAGGTAGATGGTTTTCTACTGATTCAGCCCACATCAGAGGAAATGTATTCACATAAATCTAGGCATGACTGTGAGCCCTTGTCAAAGTAAGATGCTAAGATTAAGCAGGAGAAATAAGCTCCACAATGTCCTTATAAGGACGGAGTGAACACAGGGGAGCTGGAACAGAGCCAGGGGAAACCCAGAGAAATGGGAGCAGCCCCAGGGCTGTGGCTCATCTCTGTGTCCCTTGGAGGTGACTTGTGCATTTTACATCTTTCCTTTCCCCTGGATTGGAGCTTTCAGCAGCCAGGGTTTAAACACACAAAGCCATTCTGAGGCCAAGTTGATGCCAGACAGAGAAGAAAGTTCCAGTGCTAGAACTTGGAGACAGATCTTAGTCTCGTGATATGCCAATTAGAAAAAAATCAATTAATATTAAAATGAGTGTAGCAGACATAGGTCATAAATTCTCAATTACAGAATCCAAAGATCCTGAAAGGGTTGAAATGCTGGGCAAAGAATTCAAAATTATTAATGATTTTAAAGAGGCTACAAAAAAATACAGAGGAGTGGTAAAAGCGCAAGGGGAACTATGTTGGGGGAAGAAAGGGGTTATGATTGGGAAACAGGGCTGGAGAGATGGTGATTAAGGTGCTTGCCTGCCAAGCCTAATGACCTGGGTTGAGTACCCAGGGCCCACATAAAGCCTGATGCACAAAGTGGCACATGCATCTGGAGTTTGTTTGCAGTGGCAAGAGGCCCTGGTACACCCATTTTCATTCTCTCTCTCTCTCTCTCCCCTCTCTCTCTTGCAAATAAATAAGTAAATAATTTTTTGAAAAAATTTTAAAGAGGAGAAACAAGTTTAATAATGAAGAAGAAAAAACAAATATTGCATGTTTTCTCCCATATGCAGAACCTGTCTTTGAAATAGATGCATCCATATGGCATTAAAGCAGAAGAGGACCCTTTGTGGTGGAAGGAGAGACCAACGGATGGGAAAGAGGGAACAAGAGAGGTCATGTGGTTGTGAAGATGAACAAAGTACAATATTCATACATGACACTTTATGATGAAACTCAGTATTTTGTATGTTGACTAAAAATTTTAAAGTAAAGTAAAAAATAATCTTTTCAACAATCAGAAATAAAGAATATTTTTAGTATTTTGATAATTCAATAGGATGCCAGATATAGTTTTTAAAGTTCATGCATCATTGGAAAAAGTCATACATAAACATAAAGATGCACATATGTTATTTGTACTTGTGACTGAGTCTTCCCATGGAGAACACACTCAGTGTCAACACTCAGGTCAGGATACAGAACATGTTAGCATCCCAGAAACCACCCTCCAAGCTTATAGCTACTGTCTCTCCCCAAAGGGATATGATCCTCACTTCTTTCATCACAGGTCATTTCTGCCTGTTCTTTTTTTAAACATCTTTATTGTCAATAATTAGATACATTGTATAAGCAAATCTGGTGGTGGTACCCCCATTTCCCTCTTCCCTGTCCCCAACCCACTGGGGGCCCTCCTCAGTGGACTTACTAGATCAGTCCATGGACTATGGGGTTATGAATTGGACAAGAGGTAACCAGTTTTTTTTTCTTTGTGAGTTGTTGAGGGGAGCAGTGACTCTGGATATTACCCCCCCCCCACCATGGCTCTTACATGTTCTTCATAAAAATGGAATCCTGACTTCTTTTGCTGAACATTCTGTGTAGGAGTAGAATAATCTACTCTTCATTGTCTAAATTAGATAAAATCAACCCTAGGATTATACTAATGTATTGATCTGTTAATGGTGAGAGCCTATGGATCTTGAGTTTATTTCGAGTTTGGTGCTATTTATTTCTACTGATGTTAAAGGAAATAAAAACTCTGCCATCACACTGATAAATAGGAATAGCTTTGCCCTGTGTTTGAGAGACTGTGAGGAGTGCAGAAACCACGGTCAACTGGATACTGCCTGTCCTGTCTGAAACCAGGATCCTGTCCTCAGAGACTGTTCTGTGATACATATGAGAGTAAGGGAATATGAATGCAATGTAGCCAGATTTGTTAATTTAAAAAAAAATAGAAAGAATCTGGGCGTGGTGGAGCACGCCTTTAATCCCAGCACTCGGGAGGCAGAGGTAGGAGGATCACCGTGAGTTCAATCAAGGCCACCCTGAGACTACAGAGTGAATTCCAGGTCAGCCTGGGCTAGAGTGAGACCCTACCTCGAAAAAACAAAAAACAAAAAAATAGAAAGAAAATCTTACAAGTCATTTTTAAGTTCTCCCAATTTCTCATGTTGGAATAATTGTTTTACATGGATTCATTGTTTTACAGAAATCCAGAGGACCATAGCTTCTCAGCTTGCAGCCTCAGATTTTTCTTACTAGGACAACAACAAAACAGATTATGAGCCATTCAGCATCGCAGAGCGTCTGTATCAGGTAGCTTTCTCCGCAACCAAAACAATCAGTCAAGGACTCTGGAGTAGGCAGAAATCCTGAGACAAGTTTCTCCCTCTCTAGTTGGGAGAGAATTTGGGCGGTCATATTCAAAAATAAAGGGCCACCTTCGTGGTCAGTGTAATTCCTTCAGGGTCCTGATGGAAATGCTGACCCCAGAAACTGCTTCCTCTAAAGTGTCCCTTCTCCACACCCCAAATGGCTCCATGCCCAGTCTCATTGGCTGGGAGATAGAGGATGACCTTCCAAAAGCAGAAAGGTGATTCATTTTTCTTTCTTCCTGAAGTCAAGAAATTCATTTCTAGACTACTTCAGCAGGAACTCAGACCACTTTAATAATGGTGACCAAATAAATATTCCCCATACTCTGCTTGGCTGAGAGGAGGCAGTGATGATCGTGTGGCGATGGTGGTCACATGGAGAGGAGATCCAGTCATTTTTCAAAGTGCTAATAAAATGGTGTATAGTGAGAGTGATAGAAGACAATTAGACTCACAAGAAGATTATCACATGGTTAAGATCTTGAGAGCTTGTTTGGAGGTTCTAGCAGGGGAGCACAGCTACTCGTATACCCTTGACTGAAAACTGGTCCTCCTCTATTCGGGGAAGGTCATCTTCTTCAACTGAGCATGTAGCTTGGGGAGGGACGCACATGGAGAGGTGAGGGAGGAAGGTGACACCCACCTAGCCAGCCAGATCAGTCGAATCAACCCTGGCAATCAATGGGTGACAGATGTCACAGCCAGATCTCCCTCACATCCAAGATCTATAAATGAGACTGTTGTTCAATCAGTGGTTCTCAGATTATTAACTCAGTTAAGATAAACCTGGAAGAAGGTGGGGGAAAGGTCAAAAAAACAGAAACCTGGCTCCATTGGTAGAGCTTTTGGTGGCAAGGGGATGGCTTTGTCCTTTCTGACAAGTCTGCAAGGTGATGCGAGGCTGGTGGCCCATGAGTACAGAATGGAAAACCACTGACCTACCTGAGTCCTCACAGTCAGTATCTGTAATGGTTCCTACAAGTGGAAGATGCAAGGAATTAGGAAACAGAATTAGTTAGAGCTGGGCACACACCTCTAGTCCCTGTGACTTAGAGCCTGAGGCTGGAGGATCACTTGAGTCCAGGAATTCTGAGCTGTAGTGTATCGTGTTGGCCTGTGGGGTGTCGGGCTGTCCTCAGGAAGCTTATCATCAAAATGATGAATTTGGTCTGGGGTACCTACCAGGTTGCTTAAGGAAGGGTGAGCCAGCCCAGGTCAGATTTTCAGTTTGAGCTTGGTTTTTATAGTTTATAGAATCTTATTTTCAGTGCTTCACACGTTTGAAATTCCACCAAACACCAAATGAATGTCCTTTGCAGTGCAGAGGGCAGAGGGGAGGGGCTGATCTACTGAGAATGCTGAGAGATACAAATTCTTTTCCATTTCCATTTTAATTTTTACTCACCTGAAAATTAATGGTAACAAATGTATTCCTTGGGACAATGATCATTTCCTCTATTATTTAATGCTCTAATAGCATCGCATAAACTAGATCAACACAAAGTATTTTAAGGTGTGAAAAAAAAGTAAGGTCCTAAGGAGTGATCAAAGAAAGTAAACCCAGGAGGAACCTAGGGCTACCTGTGAGCTGGTCATTGGACATGTTGCAGGGAAGTAAGAGGCTGTATCTACATGTTTCTGTTTGGGGGCAGTCTTTGTTCAGTAAAAACAAATCACCTGTCGCTTTCTTAGATTCTGACCTGCTTCCCTATAGGCTTTTTCATAAACAAATAACCAGAAAAGTCTCTAAGGAGGGGAGAGGCCAGTTCCTCATTTCTACTCAGCTGAGGTTAGTGGAGTTCACCAGGAAGGGCCCGCTGGTACCGGCATGGACCGGTGCCCAGCACGGGCCTGGAAGCTGAAGCTGCAGCTTTGCAGACTCTGAGGATGGTGAGGACCCAGCCTGGCAATGTCACATTCAGAGACAGGTTGTCTCACAGGTATTAATGACCTTTGCTGCTTTCAGGGTTTTCCTCTCCTGTCTGTTCTGATCTTGTTGCTACCAGCTCTCTGTGGCCCTGCCCAGCAGGTCTTTCCAGATCTGGTTAGAACCAGTGAATCATTAATCTGTACAGTTTAATTTCTAGATTCTTTCCCAGCAAGGTGAGTGTGTGCTTGATGGATTCTTTTTGTTGTTATTGTCTTGTTTTATTTTGTTTGAAGACAGGGTCTCATGTAGCCCAGGCTGATCTCAAACTGAGTGTGTGAGGGAGGATGAGCCTGAACCCCTCATCTCCCACCTACCTCTTGAGTACTTAGATTACAGGCTCACCCCAGCTATTTACTGGATTCTTAAAGCAGCAAGTCAAAGGCTGGTGAGTCTTACAGGTAATGCTCACATACTGATCTCTGAGAAATACTTTCAGAGAAAAGGGAGAAGAGATGGTGGTCTTGAAGTACCTGCCGCCACGACCTCCTTTAATTCTTGCAACGAGCCTGTGAGGGAGGCACTCATGCTCTTCTAAGTGCAGCATGGAGGGACACTGAGGCCTGTCCGGGAGGCTGGAAGAGAACCCAGGTCTGTTTATGGGAGTTTAAGCCCTTCTTGCCTCTGCAAATTACCTCCCAAATTACCTCTGTCAATTACCAGTTGCATTTGAAGTTTCTCCAGTTCCACAGTGAGTCATGCTGATAGCTACTGTTACCTTGGCCTATATACATGGATTACTGCTGTGGTTTCAATATTTAAGACACTGGTAGATAAGTAACAATAACCTTTAAAATCTATTGGGCAAAAATATATTCTTATCAGTGGCCATAGATCTGTATACAGATGACTAGAGATAATCCCCAAAATTGTATTCTAAAGTTAACAATGGCTGAAGGGAAGCCTGTGGGGTAAGAATTCTGATGTAACTATCATACAACAGCCCATGTAAACTTACTAATTCCCTATAATAATATTTCCTCCTAGAACTTGGATAATCCTCTAAGCAAGCAAAGTAATAGAATCCTGGGGGTATACACATTGTGACAGTACTCACTTGTCTATCGGGGACTGAGGAAATGGTCCCTCCATGAACCAGCCAGGCCATGTGATGTACCCAAGTACATCAACAATCCGAATGGGATTCTTCCCCAGTGCCCCCTGGCATCTATTGACGAGTCTCAAAGTCAACTAGGTGCAGCCACTCAACACTCACTAAATGAACTAGATGCTGCTTCCCTGTCCTCCGCCCACTCACGCATTCTACCTGCAGCTCTGAATGTTAGAGCGAAGCCAACAATAAAGAGGAATGGAACTGACTTCCATTCGTATCTCAGCAGCTGGTTAGTTTCTTCTGACCTCATACCAAGTGAAAGAGTAAGAGACCGTGATATTCTTCTCACAAGCAACATCATAATGTTGCCGGGGCAATGCCATAACATCGGGGTCCTCCTCTTTGATGATAAGGATAAGAGCTTATTAATTCTTTCTATGCAAAGATATTGGACTTCTTTCCCAGAAACAAAGGAGAAAGAATCCTTCAATAGGCAAGTATAATGAGAAATAATGAATAAAGGAAGGAGTGTAGTTATTAGCGTCGGGATGTCTAGTGTGGAAGTAAATAATCCTATGTTATAAAAGTCAGCACCAATTATTGTATTTTCCATAGAACTATAATGAACAGATGAATAATCACATCATTTCAGCACAGTGCTGAGTGACAGTCTTGGCGACGAGGTCAGGTCAAGAGAAAAAAATGTTTATTGTTGCTCAGCATCCATCCATTTTCATAAAATTGAAGAGGGAATGCTACAATGCAGAAAGTACTAGAGTGTGATTGAGGAAATTAAAATTGCACAGATCTAAGGACTACCACAGCGTGTCTCCATGTCCCCCATCATACTGCCAAGTGGCAGAGTTGGCTTTGCTTGACCATGAGAATGTCTTCCTGGGGCAGCCACCCTACACGTGTGTCCTAGAACACACCTGTCTTTGTGAGAAGCAGGGCATCTGGTGACATCTGCAGTTTGCTTTTCAAAAAGTCATTTTTCTAAAGCATGAAGATTAATGAAGTCTAAAATATCTTTTACTAAATACATCCTAGGATCTCGCTATGTGGACCAAGCTGACCTTGAACTCACAATCCTTCTGGGATTGTAGGTATGTGCTAGCATGTCTGACTCACATCAATGATCCTTGAAGACATCTCTCATTATTTAAACCTTGAGAAAAGAGCTGTGTGTGTCTTCCTTGTTCATGGGTCCTTGGAATGCATCACAGTATGTGCATGCATGCATACACACATGCAATCAAGCTATAAGGAGAATTTAATGCATATTTAATTCTCCTCAAATAGAATCATCCAAAGGTTAGCTATGTGGCTCCAAAGAAATCTCTTAAGTGAGTCATCAAAGTTTCTAATGCCTCATGTTTGAGCCTGAAGGGATACCACAGAAACCATAAATGGATTTCAATATACTATTTAGATGGGAAGGAGAGAATTGCATGGCTTAATAATCTTCAAACTGTAAAGGGAAATAATGCAAATTGGCCTCTCTATAACTCTGAAGAATTCAAAGGTTTCCTTTGAAATTTCAGACACCAGAGCATGTGAGTCTTACCAGTAGCTGCACCACTGATCAAAATCCCTCCCTCTCCCCTAACTCTGAGCTCCTCAGGGAGGGAGGGGGCCTCATGTCCTCCTCATCATCCATGAGAGGGTCTTGATGGGCTCATTACTGTGTGGGTCTTGTGAAGGGCAGCACAGTGCCCACACATGCAACCCTAATTAAACTCAGTGGGTCACAGCCACACAGAAGAAAAAATAAAAGAGCCCCACATATCAAAGAGGAAAAAGGACAATTTGAGAAGGGGTTCAGCAGAAGGGATCCAGGGAGAGGGAATCAAGAGAAGGTAATAGGAAGGGATCATGATGAGAATGTATTATATGCATGTATAAAAATGGCAAAAAGATTTCATACATTTTTTTCTGCCTCTCAGTCTCATTTGCCTCGGCTTGTACTGGCTGCTCCTCCCTGAAGATGCAAGTTGCTTGTGATTCGCCTCTGGAACAGGACAGAGAAAAGTCAGATGATGGGTGGCTCGTAAATGTGGAAACTGAGGAGCCAACTTGTGACCCAGAAAATAGCAACTCAAGTGTCTCCTGGAAGCTTCCAGAACCAGGTCCACTGAGCCTGGTGAGGAGGATGGAGGCACAGCAGCCCCAGAGCCTGTCAGAGAAGCGCTGTGAGAGCCAGGGCAGTGTCCTGCAGTTCACCCGGCAAGCCCCGGGCCGCATTTCCACATCTCCTACTTTGAGGAGATGGAGGGCCAGTGGCTTGAGGACTTCACAGTCTCTGGCTCAGCAAAGTGCCCTGGAAGTGTCCACTTTGAGAAGCTGCCTTTCCAAGAATCTATCCAGAAACCCAAAGGACACTTCCCACTCCCTGTCACCCTTGAGACTCCACTCAAGGTCATCTTTGAACAGTGGAAGAGCCGGTGACACAGTAGAGGCCATGTTGCCTCAAGCCAGGGCCCCTGATGAGGACCCCCATCCAGTGCTTTGGCCGGCCAATGAAGGGTCTCTCCACCAGGCCTCTCCTCCTGGGGCAGAAGGGCCCACACTGCCCAGCCTTACACCTCCAGACCCGGGGCCTCAGGTAATGCTGCTGAAGCCCCAGGGTTTAGTGGACTGCAAAGGTCTCAGCTTGCCCCATCCCCGAAAGTCAGCAGGCCCTAAACTGGGATATTGCACAGAAATACACCCCCACACAGTGGAGCAAGTACAGCATTTGGAAAAGAAGAAAGGGCTGCGGTGGTCGCCTCTGCTGGGAGAACATTTACTAGGTTTGCCATAGGCCCTGGGTTTCATCAGACCTGCATAAATCAGGTGGAGTGGCTGGTACTGGCCCTTGGGAGATGGAAGGATGAGAAGTTCAAGGTCATTTTCCCCTAGAGGTGGAGCCCAGTTTAGGAGACCTGAGGCCCTCTCCATAGCTTGGTGGGGAGGAGGGATAATGGCAAAAGTCAAGAGAGGTCTAATCTAATTCACTTCCTTGGATTTGTTTCTCTTCTGTGGTTTTGTTGTTTTTGTTGTTTGTTTTTGTTTTGTTTTGTTTTGTTCTGTTTTGAAGTGGGGTCTCGCTCTAGCCCAGACTGGTCTGGGACTCACAGAGATCCTCCTCCCTCTGCCTCCCAAGTGCTGGCATTAAAGACCAGCACGACTTTCTCCCTGTCCTTAAAACTCATTGTAAACCAATGGTTGGCCCTTTCGCAAATACACCGTTTTTGAAGACAACCAGTGAAGCTGATTTAAATGAGAAGACAAAGTCCATTATTCAAATGTCTTATTCCCCATCCCTACTCCTCCCCCAACCAAATTCGAACATGTTTGCTTCAAGGATGAAATGTTTCTCCCATCCAAGTTTCTGCTGTAGAATTTTGAATGGGCTTGAGAGTGACAAAAATAATTATTTTTCAAATTTATTTCAGGGGGAAGAATCACATGGATCCAGGTGTGTATATACTTTTTTCCCCTCCAGTTCTGTGACCTCTAATGGCATCTTCTATGCTCACACATGTTAACCCGATGGCATATTTATTGGAGCATTTGGCTTAAAAGTCCTTCTGAATTTATGAGCACAAGAGTCCCTTTAAGAGTGCAGCCTTTTGCCAGGCTCTTAACAGGAGGGAGTGACAGCCACATGAGCTCATGGCTTTCATTTTGAATTGTCAGTGTGCTGGCCCTGTGACTTAATTAACATCCATTCAGTAATGGGTTTTGTCTGGTAGAGAAGAGAGAAAGGCCAAACATATTCAACAGCTTTTCAAAGAGAAATTCAAAGGACAGGGATGAAAGGAACAAGATGTCCTGTGTAAAGCCAGCAGGACTCTCAAAATGCCCACGAGGACAGACTGTACCCTTACCTACAATGCAATGAATTGTGTCACATCAGAAAGCAGCTCTGGCCTGGCAGTGTGGTCCTGTCCTGAAGTGTGGCAGTGCCTTCCCACCGAGAGGTGAACACTGTAGATACGGAGGGAAAGACCCATGCTGATCTCATGGACACAACTTGTGGAATTAGCAAGAAAGCCTTGGTTTCATTTGGAAAGTCCCAGGAAGGTCATGGGAAACATAACTACTGTTTTATTATTGGACCCAGCTCCTCAGGCCACGGTTTGCTGTCATAATAGTGAGGGTGATGCCTACCAGGACAGTCATTTTGAACTTTAACCCTGAATAGACTTGATGTCTCAATAAAGGTAGAAGATATTTACAAGGCCAAGGGAAGATGCAAATTAATGGGTATACACTATCAAGTCACTATTGCTGAATATGAAACCTCCCCCAAACACTGTAAACAGCAGCAATTCTTATTAATATGTGTATTTATTGGGGTTCACTCTGGCTGGGCTCTGCTGCGAAGGTCTGCTCCTCATATTCCTCATCCTTTTCTGGGACCAAAGGGCATATTCTACAGTGACAGAAGTTCAAGGAGACAGGTGAGACATGCAAGGTCTTTTGGCATCTGTCCTCTGAATCTTATCTAATTTTATTGGCAAAGCAAACCACTTAGCTGAACTCAAGGTCGTTAATATCAGGACAGTTCTAGAGTATCACATGGGGTATGAGTTACCTTTCTTCTTGCTATTTCAGGGAGGGTTTATTTTGGCTTAAGAGTTCCAAGAGGTAGAGTTCATAATGGCAGGAATGGCAGAAAACCAACCAACCAGTCCCATGGCATTCAGTCAGGAAGCAGAGAATAAATAGGAAGCGGGGCTGGGCTAAAAAAAAAAAATTAAAAACAAAACCCTGAATGACCATCCCCAGGGACCCACTTCCTCCAGCAAGGCTCCACCTCCTAAAGGTTCCACAACCTTCCCAAAGGCACCACCACCTGGGGATTGAATGGTCAAGCACATGAGGCTATGGGGGACACTTTACGATCACACCACAACATTAAAAAAGTATATCTAGTCCAGATGTGTCAGAGAAAGGGAAAAGGAGTGTGGGATCAGAGGCCAGTGCTGTGCTGATGCAAGGTCCAATAAGACGCAGAGAAGACTCTGTCCTGACCCTGTGGTGCTGGGAAGGCACCGGGTGGCATGATGTCATCAGGTGGATGGAGGGTAGACATCAGATCGAGGTGAGGGTGTGTGTGAGCAGAAGGAAGAGAACGTGTAGCATGAGAAGTTGTAGGTTAGGCTGGGAGGAGGCTGTGGAGGAGGAAGGATGTTTTTCAGGGCCAGAGCTATGGAAGAGACACACCCAGCCAGTCTTCGGGAAAGGAGAAAGGAGGGACTCTGACAGCACCTCTAAGCTTCTACTTGCACAAAAATGATGAACTCTCTTTCTAGCTGTTTTTCCTCACCTCTCCCTCCATAATAGGAGCACTCCAAATCTTCTGTACAAGACCTTCTAACTAAAGCGTGAGGACTTTATACTTCAGCAATATATACTCACATCTCTCCAAACTGAACCAATATATTCCTCCCTTTAGGGTTTCCCTGCATCTTAAATGCTCCCAGAAAAAAGCATATAAAACAGTCTACTGTGTTTCTTCCACATTCAGGCTGGCTGGCAACCTGCTTCATTACAGTGCCATTTAACTATCCTCCGAGTGTTTGCATTTAACAAAGGACATGGCCTGAAGCCAAACACAGAAGCAGTGTTGGTGGCATTTTCAACAGAAGGGCGGAGGAGGGGGGCTGCTTGTTGGTAAGGATCTTCTCCTGGCACATCTTGACTTCCGATTCACAGAAGCTGCCTGTCTTCCCTCATTTCCAAGCCAGCCCTAAAACTGAGAAGGGCAATCACATAGTACGTTTCTAAGAAAATAAAAAATTACTTTTGGGGTTCAAGCGAAAGCAATATATCCAAATTAGCTAGAGGACCAATATTAGCAATTAAGTGACAAGGTATTCGAAATCTGTCTTGAAATAAGCCATTATTGATAAAACGTCCAAAGAAGTGAGGTCCCTTGTGTGGTCACCATTAGAGGGCGGTATAGCATGGAGTTAAAAGCTCAAGGAGTCCACTGTGAGTTTGAATCCTGGCTTCACTTCCCTGTCTGGCAAAATGATCTTGGGCAATTTTCTTAAAAGTTCATGGGCATCTTCACCGACGAAGTAGAGGTACAAAGAGTAGACATCTCATAAGTCTTTGTATCGATTAAATAGTCCAACTCAAATTGTAGCTATTCTTTGTTTTTTCAGAGACAACATTCATTTATTCAGCACTGTTTGTACACAAGTGATTGATTAATGCTTTCTAAAATATTATGTCAGAGTGAAATGGTTCCTCATGGAAAGCTCACTTGATATGTCCGAACATCAAGCTTAATACAAGATTATACCTTGTGCAGACCCAGCACCG
>PVHP010029838.1:0-20988 GCA_004024765.1 Zapus hudsonius
TAAAACTCTTTCTAAAATAAATTAGATACAACCAATAAGACATCATGTTAGAAATACAAATAAGAATTTCTGCTTATGCTGGGTAAACTCAATCATAAAGAAAACAAAATTAATCATGAATATTCAATACAAAACCAAAAGAGTGAGAAGGAAAACAGTATAAATTTTTAAAACATTGAATGAAAATAAATAGTAGCAAAGAAAAGAAATTATAAGGCAGGAATTAGATTGTCAGACTCCACAAAGGATTCTGTGGACTCCTCTGCAAAGACAAAAATTCCTAATAAAAAGTTAAATGTGCAGTTAAAATGCTTGACCAGCAATATAACTACACTTCTTTGAAACCACTGAACTAGTAAATTAAACTTGAGGACATCAGACATATCAAAGCCATTTCTGTATTACTACTAATACAATTATGATGGAAACAAGCTTGTTATGGTACAGAGGCCTATTCTACATGAGCACGTGGGGAATCAGACTCAGGTCATTAGGTTTTGCAGGCAAGCACCTTAACTGCTGAGCTACCTCTCCAGTCCCAGATAATGTTTCTTTTTTTCTAATATCTTTATTGTGAATAATTAGTACATTGTCTGAGCAGATCTTGTGATGGTACCCCTATTTTCTTCCTTCCTGTCCCCAACCCACTGGGGTCCCTCATCAGTGTGCACACTGGATTAGTCCATGAGCTAGGGAGTTATGAATTGCACAAGAGGTGACCAGATTTTTTTTCCTTTGTATGTTATTGCTGAGGGGGGGCAATGTCTCTGGATATTCTCCCCCAGTGTGGCTCTTACAATTCTTCAGCCCTCTCTTCCGCTCAGCTCCCTGAGTCATGGTGGGTGAATTTTAAGTCTGCTTTTTTGTTGAGATTTTAAGTGTCTCTGAACTTTTGTTTGGATTATGTTTGGTATTGTTGGAGTCTGCCTCAATGGTCCTGTCATGGGTTATCTGACTTACCATGGTGATTGGTCCCTTGTTTATATCTCCACTTTCTCATAGGTTTCCTGTGGGTTCTATATAATAAGCCTATATGCAGTAACCATGCCACAGTCTGATTGGTGTGCTGTCTTCAAATTTTCTCTACCAAACAAATTAGCAAATATTTGAGAATTGTTTTATGAGACTCTAACTTGATTGGCATCTAGTTCAATTCCCAATAGTCTCTGCTCCCTTTGGAATCCAGATGAGCATATACTTGCCACATTTCTGTGGGCATTTTGGTCTTCCCAGTTTCCACTAGAATGCATAAACGAAGCTTTGTTTATAACACTCCAGGGTCTCTCTCTAGCCCACCGTTTCACACTTTCCCATTCCTCACTCACACAAATTCAAAAAGTCTATATAACCCGCATTGCGAGGAATGTCCTAGAAATGGTCCTTTTTTTGTAACAGTTTTATTTATTTATTATTTATTTATTTATTTAATTTTGGTCGTGTGGGGGGGGTGAGTACATGTGTACCTGGGTGGGGTAGGAGGAGTTTATTTTGGATTACACTTTAAAGGTACAGTCCATCATGGTGGGGAAGGTATGGAGACAAGAGCAGGACCATGAGGCAGCTCCTCACATTGCAACTCCAGTCAGGCAGCAGAGGGAAGAGCTACTGCTCAGTTAACTGCTTCTCCCTTTTGATTCCACTTAGCAACTTCCATTCAGCTCCTGAAATGATGGTTCCAAACTCAGGGTGTTCTTCCCTCTCATGTAATTGTCTCCCCAAACCCACTTAGAAACATGTACAGACTGGTGGTTTCCAACTCAGTCAAAGCACATGCATAGATGAGATGCTTTGTGCCCAAGGGAGTATTCCGGAGCCTGCTGGACTCTCTCATCACAAGTCTTGGGTTTCTATTAATCCTTATTTCCTGTCCGAGTCATACAATCTCTTGGATTAATGCGCTGAGTGTACTTTCTTGGCTCATGTTATGTGAACCAACACTGGCACATGATGTTGGCTTTATGTTTAGTGTATAACATTTAAAAGTTATTTAAACACATCAGCATTTAGACATTATTTCAATGTACAAAATATCAACATTAAAAATGAAAACAATGTTTTTGTTTTGATATCTTCCAAGGTGACGAGAACTTTGTACAGATGAGATGACTATTGTCCTATAAATAAGTGCAGGTTACCTAGTTGACTTTCTACTAGACAAGACAGATTAAAGATAAAAGCTATTGAAAAATCCTCCTGCTCTCAAGTTCTAGGTATCTCTACCGAAAAGCAAAATAGATCAAACAGAATTGCAACCACTAACAAATATAATTGGAAGATATAGGGTAATTTAAGGAAATGCCACATATTTGGAAGGAGATAAATGAGGGCATATTTATGTTAATGTGAGTCATGGAGGTAAAACTACAAATTTTAGAAAAGTGCATTTAAGTTATAATTAAACACTAAAACATTATTGCAAGAAGAGGAAATTATACATGATGTTTGCCAGAACACTTTGAAGTGAGAAAGAAAAAGGGTGAATGTGATCATAGTATATTAAATGTGTATAAGCAAATGTGATAATGAAGCTTCTCATCCCATACAATCCATACATACTGATAAGGTTCAAAAGGAAGTAATTATGAGTAAGAAAAATACAGAGGAAAGAATTATTTGCTAGGCTTATTTTCCAAGCACTTTACAAAAAGTATTTAAACTTCAAGAAGCACCCTGGGTACAGTTATTATCTTTCTATACTTTTTGGAAAGTAATATTGAAAGAGCTTTAAGGTCACAGCAGCAGCAAGTGGTTTTGGTAGAAGTTTAGCTACAATAACATTAAGGAAAAATTATGATTTCTCTATCACATTTATGAATCATGAAACTGAACAAGTAGTCTGAAATAAAAGAAAACATACTGAAAGATATTATATTGTTATAAATAAAATATGCTCAAATAATTAATTTCCCATAATTCTGAGAAGTGAGGTTTTGCAAAGCAGTTAATGAGGTATTATGATTGGTAGTTAGAAATAAATAATAGTTCCCACTACCTGAGATGTACACAGAGGCTAAACCCATTAGAATCTTGCCAAATTAACAATGTTTTCTCATTTAACCTATACTGATGTCACTCTCCCATGGAGATTCTGTTTGTATTCTTCGGAAGGCAGTGAGAGAGCAGGGAACAACCCAAGTCCACCAAGAAGACATTGGATGATGGCTGACATCTTGTCAGGAGACAAATCACCCCTGGCCTTCACACAGGTCCCAAATGAACGGTATGAGAAAGTGAGGAGACAAACAAGAGACCAATCACCACAGGAAGTATGATAACCCATGAATGTCAATGGAGACAGACACCAACCATAACCAACACAACCAAATCAGAAGTCGGGAGACACTTAAGATCTCCACAATAAAGCGGACTTAATACTCACCCACCATGGCTCAGGGAACTGAGCAGAAGAGCAGACAGATTGTAAGAGCCATGGTGGGGGAGAATATCCAGAGACATCGCCCCCTTTAGTAACAATACACAAAGGAGAACAAGAAACAAAACACTAGATACCTCTGTGCAATTCATAACCACCAAACGCATGGACTGATCCAGTATGCCCAATGAGAAAGACCACCATTAGGTTGGGGACAGAGAGGAGGGAAATGGGGGCACGTCACATGATTTGCTCATACAATGCATCTAATTGACAATAAAGGTGTTTAAAAAAGGGAAACTGAAGTAATACTCTAGGCCAATGTTTCTCAGGAGTTAGCATGCAAAACAAACACTTGAAATAGGAGAATTTGTTTCTCTAACTAGTTTTCCAGTTAAACCTGCTGGCCTAGGGACCTCATTTTAGGACCACTTGTTTAGGAGGTTACAAAACATCTGCTCACAGAGAGACAAACCACAATACTAACTATATGATAGCCAATCTCAGTTCTCAACTTGACAAGAATTTCAATTATCATGGAAAGAAATTGTTGGGCATGCCTGTGAAGATTTTATAGACTAGTTCATATAAAGTGGACAGACCGCACCCCATAGAATGGGATTCTGGATCTCATACAAATTATAAAGCCAGCTGAGTACCATCATGCATCCCTCTCTCCTGCTCTTTCCAGACTGAGGGTGCAGTGTAACCATGTGTCTGAGGCTCCTGTACTCATGCTTAACAGTCCTATATGTATTGTATTGTATTGTATTTCTTCAAACCATTGCCCAAAATAAACCTTTGCTTCCTTCCTTAAGTTGTTTTTTTATCTGGTATTTGGTGACAGCAAGAAAATTAGCTAATAAACCAGTATTTTTACCTACTGCTATAAGATAGACAGCCTTTGATACATGAGACAGATTTGGGTGATATAATCTTATTATTTATTAAATTGTCCCATATCCAAGAGAAAATATTAGCAAAATGGAGATCTATTGTAGCAGAAACAGGTGCTACTTTTTTTTTATTTCATGTTTCACTGAGAATGTTCTCATTCCCTCACTGAGGGCCAATATGTCTTATATTTTTAAAACAATTCATGTTTTTTTTTTGACATTCAGGAACTTTAAATAAAATACATTATACACAACATATTTGGGTTATCTACTAAAATGTATTCAGTAATTATAAAGAAATGCACATAAATGCACCCACATGCCTTTCTTTACACTTGATTTATGATATCCTGTGTATTTGTGCAACAGGAAGAAGATGGCAGATAGAAGAAAATTAATGTTCACATTACATTTTAATAGTTTTAAAAGAGGCAAAATTTGTATAATTATAAATAACTATTACCAACAAATTAAGGCAATTTATTTTATCTCTTAAGCATAATATAGTTATCTCTCCAAAGTAAAGTCATTAAATAGTTTTTAAACTACAAATATGATAGCATTTGCAATTGCACATTAATTGCCTGATTATAACCTAATGCAATCAAATACTTGAATAAAATCTTGTGAGTACTGAATAACTATGGAAAATTCCCATTTGGCTAAAGAAATGATTGGCTCTAAAACCTTCATATGATTTTAATTTTATAATGACTAGAAATAAATAGAGGCATCTTTGCAAGTACAGAGAAACAAATGTAAAGGGAATATTTAATTGGAATCACAGTCCCTGTTTAAATATTTCCACAATGTTTACTCTGTATCAGGTAGTTTATAATGCTAGAAAACAGAATATGAATAAATTAAATATCACTTTCTTTTCTAATTTTATAAACAAATGATTTCATACTTAGAAAGATGTTAGGTTCAGGAATTTCAGGTTGGGAAATGTAATTCTGAATGCCAAGTTCATTGCATTCAAGTTCTTCTGCTTTAAATGTCAGAGCTGTATGTCTATTCCAAGCACTGTCTGAAGAAGGCAGTCAAGGAAATGGAAAGCAGCAAAGCAGTCAAATGGCACACAGAGCGGCAGAACAGGGACCTGTGGAAAGCCACTTCTTTCAAAGGAAACAAGCTACTGACATCCAATTCCTAAACAGAAATGAGCTTATTTTTAAATCTGTATTCATCAAGTCATAAAACTCAAAATTGGAACAAGGAAACATATTTCTTTACAAACAGTTAAAAAAAAACCAGAAAATCGAATGAGTCTTTCTCACCATATAATCAAGTGTTACAAATAGCACTTCTCCTAGAAGAAAACATGAAAAGAAGGTTTTACTTAAATGAGATTGTTGATTTAAAATATTAATTTTGTGTGAGGAGAGAGAGAGAGAAAGAGAGAGAATGGACATGGAAGGATCTCTTACCACTGCAAATGAACTCAAGATGCATCCACCAGTTTTGTGCATCTGACTTTATGTGGGTACTGAGACTTGAACTCTGGACATCAGGCTTTGTAAGCAAGTACCTTTAAATACTGAACCATCTCACCAGCATGCCAGGGCTTCTAGCCACTGAAAGTGAAATCCAGATGCATGCACATCTTTGTGCATCTGACCTTACGTGGAATCAAACCGTGTCGCTAGGTTTTGCAGGCAAGTATCTTAATAGCTGATCCATTTCTGCAGTCCCCAATTCTATATAATATTACAGAAAAATTCCTACTATAATACATAAGTGGATATCACAGTAAATGTCACACTAGAGAAAATGGAATTGTGGCTTGTGCATTTTATTTGTGAGGTAGTCTGTGTATAGGTCAACAGTAACATAACATCCTTTTGCAATAATGGTTATTCTGTCACTTTGTTCTATTTAGTGTCAAGTTGTGTTCGAGTTCTTTGAGTACACATAAGCCAGTTCAAGAAAAGAACGGCCAATGTTAAGAAATAATTGACAGAATGATCAACCTTTCCCTACTCTATTTTGCAGAAAGCAAGGAATATCAATAGCTATGTCATCTTGCTTGCAGTCCTTCTGAAATTTTTTATGAACTACATAAAAGTATAGCAGATTTCTTAGGTATATTAAGAAAAAGGTAAACATGTTTAAAAGGTGTGAATACATTACTCAATTAAACTACATGTAGCATTTTCTTATGACTCTTTTTAATTCACTAATTAAAAGTGTACAGAAAGAGCACATGAATTGGTTGAATATGAAATATTCAAATGAAAAAAAATTAGTACAATGTAAATTAATATAAACAATATTAATATTAATATAAACAGTATTAACAATGCAGGGAAATTTGTAGAAGACTCATGGGGGAGAATATGTAATGCACAAAAGAGAATGTCATCATGGATTTAATGGCTTTATCTAATAACCTATGATACTGAGCATATTGTTGTATATATATATATATATATATATATATATATATATATATATATATATATATATATATATATATATATTAAGTCAATAAAAACGTTAAAAATAGCCATTATGTGGTTTTGTAATTTAATTAAAATTCATGGAGAAAAGTAACACTTTAAGAAACACAAGATAACAGGAAATGACTAAGATGATTTTTCTTGATAATTACACCTAGGATATTGGATAAAAGATTTCAGAATCATACATTAGGTAAGACCAAAGAGGGGTTAGGGTAAACTTACTACATACAATGAAGCTAAAAAAGTCAAGGACATAGTCATCAAATGCTCTGTGGAGAACGAGCCTATTCAACAAATGATGATGGCTCTCACCTACACAAGGATCACTTCACCATGAGCCATAAATCTATATGTAAAATAAGAACTGCTTGAAAATACTGGAGGAAAACATGGACAAGTCACTGTTGATAGGAATGGAAATGGTACAGCTACTCGGAAGTCAGTGCTGGGTTTTCTCCAAAAATTAAAAATCAAACCACCACGTTATTATTTTATTAAATTAATTAACCCAGCAACAGGAAGATAAAAATTGTATGTTCTCTCTCATATGTTTGTATAAAAAAGTGGATGTAAAATATGAAATGAGATGGGAGAGCAGAAAAAAGATAAATGAGAAAATGGATGTCCATGTGGCAAATGAAACAAGTAGTTTGAAAGCATAAAAAAAAAAAAAAAAAAAAAAAAAAAAAAAAAAAAAAAAAAAAAAAAAAAAAAAAAAAACACTTCATGCTAGGGAGGGACACAAGGGTGGCGGGAGAAAAGAGAAGAAAAAGAATATGTGTTTAAAAAACACTATAATGAAACTTAATTCTTCGTATGCTATTAAAAACAATAGTGAGTGGAGCAGTGACATGGTTTATAAATTATAGCACTGCCAAGGAAAGTTGGGAAAATGGAGGTGATTTACCCTACCAACCCACCTTAGGCCGATAGCTGAGATTCTGGCAAGAGAGGAGCCACCACAGTCATATCGTGGAGGATCCAAATGGAACCCCGCAGAGAATGACGGGATGAACAAGGGGCCCACAGCCACAGCCATTAAATCAACACAGGGTAAGTCAGTGAGACAGAAACCAACGATTTCGACACAAAGACCCCTAAGCTCACAACCTTAAAGCAGCCTTAATACTCATCCACCACGGCTCAGGGAACTGAGCGGAAGAGGGAGCGGAAAGATTGTGAGAGCCGTAGTGGGAGAGACTATCCAGAGGCATGGCCAGGAGAACCTGGCTGAATACTAGGCTATCCATGGTCCCCTGTCACAGGATCTGATCAAGACGACCCATGGAGGAGGTTATCCAGCGGAATGGGGAGGGGAATTAGGGATAACAACTCATTGTTTGCCCACTAAATGTTGTAACTCATCATAGACAATAAAAACAAACAAAGACATGTATATACATATATTTGTAAAGCAATTTTTTGCAAGAAAGTAACATTTACATGTTTATGTGCATGGTGTGTGTGTGCCTGTGTGTTTCCATGTTAAACATGTGGAGGGGGGCTTGGTCACATGTTATGTGCATGTACAGTCAGTGGTCAACATTGAGTGTCTTCCTCAAAAGCTCATCATCTTATTTATTGAGAAAAAGTCTCTCATTTAATCCCTATTTCACCAGCTCAGCTGGAATAAACATCCAATTTGCCCTTGATATCTGACTGTTTTTGTCTCCTGAGGCTGGGATTTCAAGCAAGCTGGACCATACCAGCATGCATGTGGATGGTGAAGACTGAATGCAGGCACCCAGATTAGTATGTCATGAGATTCCCTGACTGGTTCACCCCCACTCCCAGTCCATCTACTTCATTTCTTGAGACTGACTCTCACACTGAACTATAGAGCTCACCAATGCAGCTACATTAGCTGGCCAACCAGCCCTAGTTGTAGCCCATGTTGGAGGTTACATGGGTTGGGGGGGAACACAAGCCTTCATACATCTATGGCAATCTCGTGGCTCACAGGTATATTTCCCTAGCCTCCAAACAAGTAGGTTTGAATATTCATTGTATCTAGAGCTTGCGTTGAACACTCAGACCAAATAAAATCATCCTTTCCAGCAAACAACTTGGGATGTGATTGTTTAGAAAAGAGAACATTTTTGAATAACTAAATTGGAGACAAATAAAACGTTAAAAAATGTCCATTGAAACACCATTGAAAATCACAATGAGAGAGTTGCAAAGCAATTAGGATAAATTTTCTACAGTAAACCTTCCATTGCATCTTCTGAGTTGTCAATATCGTTTCTAGTGGCCATGCTCCTGCAAGTCATCAGGTAGCAAGGAAATTAAACAAATGCAGGTGTGATAACAAACAAAGGAATATGACATGTATCCACGCAGAATGGAAACCTTTACAGAGAAGTAAATGATATTTTCCAAGGGAGACTGGCAAAGGCATCCAACACTACTCAATATGATTTTAATATTATTTCAATTACAAAAATATGTATGTCATAACCAAAACTGCTGGTCTCTGTTTTGAAAATCAAAATTATAGTACAAAATATGACGACATAGTATCTTAAATGCATCGCTTATTGTTGAAACTCTAAAGTCTTTACAATTAAATGTATATTGTCAAACTTTAAAGTATTAATTATATATTAAGTAAAATAGCACTGACATTATTCTGGCATGCCAGATCATAGAATTGGGCCTTGATGATTGATGCAATCTTATTCCACATATATCTGTGATTCATAGACAGCCTACTTTAAAAATTATCACATGCAACTGATTGATGTAATTAGACCATGAAAATGAATGAAATTTTCTGACATATTAGGCTGTAACTCATTTAAATGAGATGACTAATTTGTAAGCTTCCAGAGTGAGATCAATTTTAGATAAGTAATTTGTATTACTGAATTATATTCCAATTTATGAGGACAAAAATATTAAGTGCTGTACAGTGTACTGAGGTACTGCCAAGAAATCATAGATTTCAGTGCTAAGAAGGTTAAGTGCATAAATGTTTAATGACCTAAACCAACAAGCCAATTTTTAATGCAATAAAATTAAATGATATGCTCAAAGTGGTGACAATCACTAATTTATGAACTATTAAATTTTACCAGTAGGGCTAGGTGTTGCCAGGTATGTTCTCCTAATGAAGAAAGTGTTTTTGTAGGCAAATGACATAGCTAGAATTTATTACTAATAAAGTATTCTAGCAAAATTTGAAGCAGGAATTTAAGAAGTCATTTTAATTGTTAATGAACAGAGTCAGATTTTATAGCTGAAGCCGAGGAATCTATTTATAACTGTTTACTGATGAGATACAAAGCATTGGAGATGTACATATATATGACAGTTATGTCAAGTAATATGTCAAGGAAGAATGATTTGTCATTTAATCAGGACATTGTTTCAATATCTGCATAATTCAGGGTATAATTTTCTTCCCTGATGGAGAGAAAAACTGGATCAATTTTGACATGGAATACCTTTCTAGTTAAAACAAAGGTATTGGTCACTTTGAGAAACCAAGTACTCATTGAAAATCCTCGAAATGATACCACCAAAAGGTACAATAACAAACTGGATTATTACACTCTTGACAAGAGCTGCTGACCACACATTTTCCTTTTCAGTGTTTGGGTGTTTTTTTGTGTTTGTGTTTTGAAACATTTTATATTATAGTAAGTAGCTTTCAATTATTACTTATCTGTTTTGAAGTAATTAAATAATAGGTTGCAATGTGGACACTCCTATCTACTATTATTTTAATAATTTCACATTTTGAAAGAGTGAAATCCCTTGGATGTTAAGCAGAAATTACTGTTCAAATATATTTTTAATTATATGTCTTTCCTCATTATTGTGGATAAATAATAAAAGTAAAAACTAAGTAGCATATATTCACTTATATAGCATTTTAACCCTGAAATATTTATCTCATCTACAGAAATTTTACCATATGATTAAAATATATGATTATATTTTATATTTAATGTCTATTATATATTCCTTAGGTGTTTAACAATTCCATGTGTCCATATTTGTGGCTGATTTTATCATATTACCTGGAATCACTTCATTTGAATAATTATTTCATATTTATATTTCTTATGTTAATATATTTTCTACTATTATTATACAATGTACATGGAACTGTAAAACTTCAAATACTTCCACACAAAAACAAGAAATTGTGTCCCTTACAACAGCAGAGGCAAGTCTCCTTGAAGGCAAGGAAGTAAGTAACATGAAACTAAGGTTGAATTCTGGCATATCTGTTTTTCATAGAACCTGTATTTCTGGCCATTTTATTTTTATATATTTACCTCAAATGGGAAAGTTGAGATTTCAAAGACCCAACAAAAATACAGTGACAAAAAATTGACAAATTTATGGGAATGCAAGGGTTTTTTTTTCATACGAAAAATGCTTTTTGGTTGTGGTTGTTTTTAGATTTTTATAGAATGGAGTAATATGGAGAAGCAATTAGATTGCATACCAAAAATCCATTAATAGAGTTGTTATCCATTTTTCTAAATGTGCTGTGAAACATCTACTTATGTTGTCTGATGGAAACGAAAAAATAATCAGAATTTCATATTCTGGAATGAATTCCAATATATATTCTCAGTATGATTAGTACTGGGAGTTTATATTTGAAATTTTATCTTTGTTTCATTATTTATATATTCTTACAGACAGATGCCTCCTTATGTGTGCATACATGAGATGTCTATTGCCATCCTCTGGACAGATTGTCAGGTTAACAGGGAGGAATAGTTTTCCACAGAGCAGAAAGAATATATTAAGGAACTTTGACACTTGTTAAAATCCTCAGGGGCTCAAGTCTCAAGTTAGAGGAACAACTCCATAAAGACATTGCTGACATCAGCTAATACTGATCTTTGAAAGCCTTTGCAGACAGGAGTTGATAGCACTCATTGGCTTCCTTACAATGACACAGTCCATCTGGCCTGGTGGGCTCAGGAGGAGACAGAATATGAGGCTCATGAGAAGACAGACCTCCAATGTCGACCCTCTCTCTGGTATTTTTGCTCTTGAACCCTGGCCTTCCTATGGAAACAACTTTTCATTATCATTAAACAGTTACTCTCAGCCATGACCTCCCAAGCGGCCCCCATTTCCCTCTTTCACTTTGTCACAGAAAACAGCAATTTCTCTCTTTTTCTTTCAAACATGTGTGGGATGATTTTGCTTATCTCCTTCTCCAGTGCACGGCCTTTCTGGTGGGCTATCACATAAAGTCCTATTCCCCAGATATGTTAACCTCTCTCCTTCAAGAGAGAAACTGGAAACACCATGGAAGAGCTGTGCTCTGCTTGAAGGAGTACATTATGGATTCAGCTACTTCTAACCTTCCCTTGGCTGTCATGAGCCTGATAGAATATGACCCATGGAGGAGGTTATCCAGCGGATTGGGGAGGGGAGGGCAGCAGCAGGGAATTGTGGATAATAACAACTCATTGTTTGCCCACTAAATATTTTAACTCATTATGGACAATAAAAAAAAAATCTGGATTCTCACTTGAGGCCCGAAAGAGGTGCCCTAGCTATCAAGAGTGGAATATATAAACCGAATCAAAGAATATAAAAACATTGACCAAAATGTTTAGCAATATATTTTCATCTCTAAGGACTTCTCTCTCTCTTTACTCTTCAGCTCTCAAAAAAAGATAATCATCTACTACTGATCTACATAAGTAACTTCACGAATACTATTTTGTGCTATTGAGTCTTACATCTCAAAAGATATAAAGTTTCCACCTAATTTACTCAAGCTGCACATACGGTTTATGTATTTATGTCAGGTGTGTCTGTGATGTTTTCATGTTTGTTCTGTATGTTGCTTTCTCAAAAATAGAAAATATTAATATGAAATAAAAATATGTATAACTTGTGGCCACATCTAATTTCTTATTAGTCTTAATTTTTCTTTTAATATATCTTTGATACATCAATTTGAAGTGTGAATATCTGTGAATGTGAATATTTTGGTGATATATTAAAACATTTTTAAGTACATATTCATAAACTTGAGTAAATTTAGCTTCTTAAAACCTATGAAAATGTGATTTTTAGATTTATTAAATGATTCATAAACTCACAGTTACTTCTTTGGGTGATATAATATTTATTAAAATCTTAAAAAAGTATTATTAGGCTATAGATGTTAACATTGGATGCATAAATTTTGATAACGATTTCTTTCCAAAACGGGTTTCACAATTCTATTCCATTTTAAATGACTACAGGTAATGAAAATAAAATATCAAAATACCTCTCTCTCTCAAATGTGTGTGTGTGTGTGTGTGTGTGGTAATTTAATCAGATTGATCACAAAGGATTACTTTTTTAGGATGCTATACAAATACAAAATGTATACTTGCATTTTATGTGCTTGTTGGGATTTTTAATACTATTCCTTTTCTCAGTAGAGACTATAGAATATGCAATTCCAGAAAATATTGCATTTAATAATCTGAGTAGGCCTATTGGTATGCAAAAAGATGACTTTGTTGTTAAATCTTAGACTTATGTATTATATTTTTAGATTTTTTAAATTTACAATATAACATTAAGATTATCCAGATTTACAGGACATGGTGACAGTAAATTTTAATCCATACATTTGAAAGTCAAAAATAAAACAATTTTTAATGATTATGAATTTGAGACTGGCTAAAGTGAGTTTCAGGACAAACTGGCAAAGATTTAGACCCTACCTCAAGTTTCAGCAAGTTTATGTATGGAGCTGGTAAAATAAAAATATTACATTTAAACTATACATTTTTGCCAAGCTATATTGACTTATATTAATGCTAGAGACATTAAGAACTAATTATACAAAATAGGACTAGTTTTAAAATCATTTCGTAAAGTCCATCATTTCTATTATTAGTGTATTTCTTCGTGGTTCTGAATGATAGACAGTTATTTAAAACAATGAAACTACATGGATAAACAGGACACTCCTGAAAGTTAGGAAGATTTTGAAAAAAGGTCACAGTTCTAGGAGCCTGCCACCTCCCTAAGAGTTGTTGAGGGGGCATGAGGCCCCCCCAAAATAAAAAAGCTATTGCCACTGTTGTTGATTGCATTCCAGAACTAAATGGTAGACCATATTGCTGAAAACATGGCATCCTTTCCTCATAAGACCCGGAGATGGTATAACTGGACAGAGCTGGAGACACCCTTGCTGCTGGCTGGCTTCCAGAGTGCTGGAAATGTGCTGCAGGGTGCTGGAAAAAGTATGAAAATCAACTCCCCTTGTAAGTTGTGGACCCACATTCTGCATGGCCAATATGCCTGACAAGATGTGCCCGCCTGTGCCATGGGGACACAATTGTTGTGGGCACTTCAGAAACTGTCTGATTGGACTCAAAGCCTGCTCTATAGGAGGTAGTTCATGTCTGGCACTGTAAACCTGGTCTAAAGCCTGTGGCCGGGGAGGCCATAGGCCCTCAAGGGGAAGCCACTGCTATTGTTTGATTAGATTCATGTGATGGTACTCTGAAACTGTCTGATAATCATCCAAGCTTTGCCCCACAGAGGATTACTGTTATTATTACTGCTATTTGCTTTGGGGCAGGAGAACTTGTACCACCAAGGTGATGACTGCTCATGGAGAGACATCTTGAGGTAAAGAATGCTTTGTCCAGGAAGCTATGGAAACTTTAGACCAAAAATGATACAATGGTACAAGGTCTGTAATAATGGTAATGGAGCGACTGAAAACTACCTAATGGATGGAGAAAATGAGGATCACAATACCCTCACGCCAGTTACTGTGGTTCCTTCCCAGATGCCCTCCCTCAATGTCAGAGTCTTCCCAGTGACAAACAAATGTCACTTCTAACTTCTATATGCTGCCCTATATTAAAAATTATTTAGTGTTATAATAATATTATTATTTGAAAATAAAAACATGCTACTTAAACATTAAGTAGGGGGAATAAGAGGTAAGGCCAAAGGTACCTATGACTAAACTACATGTTATTATCATTCCTTTAATTATTTTTAATGTTAAAAAGATATTCTCAAGTCCTACTACTACGCTTGTGGACATGATTACAGTCATCACCCATGCAGTAATTTGGAGGGATCAATCTAAAAAATACTTACCAACCACAATGGTATGTCTGGATCATCAGACTGGGATTTTGAAAGAAAAAGAAAAAGGTGGTATCTGTCTAAAGAAAGTCAGAGGCTGCTGAGAGCTCCACACTAATGGAGACTTCTAACACACTCTCTAGTTGACTAAAGACTAATCTCAGCACAGGCTAAGCCTGAGGACAGAAGAGTACGCACCTTGGACAGTATTTCTTTTTTTTTGTGGTGAACCAGTGAGTTTATTGGGGTTACATATAGAGCAGGATGAGGGGTCCCTTAAAGTTTCTAGCACACTGCATCAATTACAGGCAGCTCCATAGGACAGTGTTTCTTGATGACAGGCAACTCACAGCTTCTCTAAAGTTTCCTGAAAATATAAAGTAACCACTCATGATCTGATCTGATGCAAACTCATGATTTGTCTTATGCTCTCACTACCCCATAGCTTTGACTTCCTGAAACTGAATAAAAGCTGTGAATACAGTCAGTTATGGGAGCACTGGAGTGCATCCCCTGACCCTCCTTTAAATCATATTTTGTATTCTGTGAGCTCATTTCACATTCTTCTAAGTACCATAGACTGGTGTGAACATAATTTATCCAGGGAGAAACTGGCTTTTCTTTATGAGTTCCAACCTGGCCCTGCTCTGCCCACTTTTTGTCTGTCTTCTCAAAATTACTATAGTGTCAAAATCTAGCAACAGATATGGAAAGAAAACTTGCCATAAAAGGATTATGTAATCATCATGCTTAGGTAATGAAAATTCCTTGTTAAAAATACCTGCCCACTCACGCACACACTGGATGTTGAATAATGAGCATTTTTTTCAACATAATGGATGACCTGAAAGAGCACCTTAAAATTATGGAGTGGATAATGAGAAATAAGTAGAAACAAACTCAACAGGTAAAAGAAAATAATATAGAATTTCATAAAGTGATTTGGGGATTTTAAGACTTTTTTTTCTCAAGGCCTTAGCAGGCTTTGTAAATACACAAGAAATACTATGTGTAAACCATATTTGTTGCACCTGCAAAAGCCCAGGAAACATTACAGAGGAAGAGATGGGTTAAATATGAGTGTCATTCTCACAACTAGCCAGTGTGTGGTACCCTGCTAAAGGTGCATGGAGAATGTAGGGTTTTGCTGAGTCTGGCAGGCTTCTAGGACTGTCTCCTTCTGATAAGGACGTTGAGGCAAAGTCTGAGGGCCCCTATAAATTTTAGCAATCCTGAACACTCCAGCCCCCAGGAAGGCTACAGCTGTGCCCTGAGATAAGCAGGCAATTTAAGGCCTAAACTTAGTCCATCTGCAATAAGAAACCTAAACAATAAGGCTACAATTCCTCTGGTGATATCACCATTCTATTCATGTCTATTATACATGTATAGAGTCATGTAGGCCCCTCAATTTATCTATGCAAAATAGGTATCCAAAGGATACTGGCCCCTACCAATCAAACTCATGAGATGCTCAAAGATCTTGCCCCTACCAATCCCCTTGTTTCCTATGTTTCTACCTTTGCCTTTCCTCTATATAAACTAGAACTGCCCACTGTCGTGTTCTCCCTGGCGACTATGCCCGTAGGCTCACAGCTATTCCAAGCCTCTGCTCACCCAGCTCCGTGGACCAACAGGGAGCTGATACTTGCTGCAACTTCCCCACTAACCCACTGGCCACACCAGTGAACCTTCAGTAGGCGGTAGACATTGAGGAGACTCAAAACTCATCAAAGCAGAAAGCCAGAGGCTGCTGAGATCTCAGCAGGAAATGAGATTATAACACATGTTCCAGTCCTCAGGAAATATGAAGGAAGAAGTAATAGAAAGGAGGTCAGAACCACAGGGTAAGAAAGCCTACTTTGAGGCATGGCTCTGCCCATAGGAAGCAACCAGCACATTCAAGGCCCCACAGTGATTGCCATGTTAGCACTGAAGAGGACCCTCAAAGGAATGGGGGAAGGGGAGAGGAGCAGAGAATAACCCAGTGTGAATATGACCAGTCTGCAATATGTTCAAATAGATAAGCTCCCAGTGAAAAACACGAACATTTTCACCCAACCTTAGTCTTGCTTATTTAAAATTAAAATTCCACAAAGCTTTTCTGGTTGTTGGGAGAGAGGAGGTATTTGCATGTATTTATATTATTATTACATTATATATATATACATATACATATATATATATATATATATATATATATATATATATATGGTGTGTGTATTTGTGCGTATAATTGTATTTTGATCAAAATCCCTTTTTACCACCTAGAGTACTTCCCTTCTTTTACAAAACCTTCTTAATGATCTTTTAAAAATACAAATCTGATGTTTATCACCTGCTTTAGTCATTCAGTTTCCACTGAGATAATTTCCATGTTCCGTAAGGTAGTAATCCCCCACTCATTTACAAATAAACAATAGTCTGCATATTTTCTGAGTAAACTGTAATCTGTCTGGGTTTGGGGATAATATGTATACTTAGCTTAATCTACTAGATAACATCCTCAGTGATATGCAGACTATATCATTTGACTGAAAAAAATAATATAAATTATGGTTGTAGGCCATTTTTTTCCTATGAAATATTTTTCCAATCATAGTCTTTCTCAATAACATAAAGAATTTCTTTCTTTCTGTTTTGTTGTCAGCATAGCTAACATTTTATTTATTTATTTATTATACATTTTATGTACATGTCAGTTTAAAGCTACTGGTCTGGGTTTTGTTTCTCATCCTTACTGCAATAGGTCAACCTCTACAATTACAGTGATTTGTGTAGATATAATTTCTTAGATAACTTTTATGAACATAAACTCTAGACACAAACACAATTTTAAAAACAAAAAGCTTTATGTGGCTGGAGAGATTGCTCTGTGATAAAGAGCTTGCTACACGGGCATGAATACCAAATTGGGAACCCATGGAAATTCAGACAGTGCATTCCCAGTGTGCTTATAGAAAGATGGATAGAAACAGAATCGCTCAGAAGTCAAGGGCAGCTAGCCCTGCAAACACAGTAATGTGCAACCAGAGCATCTGCCTCAAGCAAAATGAGGACTAGCACTATGGTTGTCCTCTGACTGTCACAGGCTTATAGTATCCACTGCAAGCTCACACCTAAATATGTTGTTCATGACTACATCCTACATATGTTTGTGTGTGTGATATGTGTGTGTATCTGTGTGTGTATGTGTGTGTGTAGAGCCTGTCTGATGGCTAGAGTAGGAGTTTTACTGTGAATTTATAATCAATGTGGGTTACACAGTGAGTACCAGGTCATCTTGGGCTAGAGTTAGACCCTCAAAGAAACAGATAAAATTATTGTTGAAAATGTACATGCAATAATTCATATATACTTGTCTACATTTATGGTGAGATTACATGTCTTTATATTTTTGTTAGCTTATTTATGTGGTAAATCACACTTTGACTTGAAGCTGATTTAATGATAAAGTTTGTTCCTTACTCCATTGTGTTTGTAGAGAGATTTTTTTTCAAGGTCAGGTGATATTAAGTTAATTCATGCTTCCAAACAAAACACAGGTATCCTTCTGTTGGAGATACTTATTTTACTCCTTAGTGATTCAAACTCAATTCAAATTGAAATTTGGTTTTAATATATGGTATTTATTTTGAGTTTAAGGCTATTTTCCATTTTTTTAAAAGTTAACTATTCCTGAGGAGTAATATAAACAAATTTGTTAATGATGGCTTTCTTTTAATTTAAGAAAACTGAGGAATAGGGTGATGGGTCTGTGGATAAATGCCTTCCTATGCAAGTGTAACAGTTCAGATACTCAGGATCTTGATAAAGTTAGATGTTGTAAAACAGCATCTGTAATCCCAGTGCACCCGCAGTGAGAAAGAGGTAGAGACCAAAGAATCACCTGGAAGGGTGCAAGCCAACTGGCAGAATGTGGTGGTGAGCAACAATACAATGGGTCTTAACTCAAATAAGTTGGATGGCATGACCAACACCTGTCTGATCTCCAGGTCCATGCTGTAACAGGTATGCACCCTAACCCATGCACATGAAAATGTGCACTCGCACGCACACACACATGCACACACACACATAAACATACACCATGCATATGCCCAAATAATAACAACAAAAACAGAAAACAGAAAACAGAAAGACAAAGCTGACATGCATTGTTTGTGATTTTACAACTCAAGTAGGTTTAGAGAAGCCATTTTGAGTTGATACATTTATGTCTGCCCGTTCAGCTGCAATTGTTTGAGGTATTACAACCACTGAGATTGGACCAGGTGATCTGCATTGGAACAAGAAGAATGTGGACTCTTTGAAGTAAGGGGCCTGAATGATTTGTCCCCCCTCCCCCAAGATTAACAAGTTGGTAGCCCACCTGGTTCTGTGTAGTAGAACAAATGCAGGAAGAGAGGGTCATTGAATTTGCAACACAGTAATACATGAGGACTTGAACCAGGGACATCAGTTTTTGTAAGCAAGCACCTTTAACCACTGAACCATCTCTCCAACCCAGTTTTTAATCTCTGAAATAAGATTAAAATGTCTGCTATAACAATTTGAAGAACCTCAATGAAAAGTAGACATATCCACAATTTTCATTAGAAATATAATACATGCAAGGGACTGAAGAGAGATGATTCAGAGTTTAAGACACATGCCTATAAAATGTAATGACCAGGGTTTGATTCTCTAGTACCCACTTAAAGCCAGATCTGCAAAGTAACCTAGGCATCTGCAGATTCTAGAAGCTGGAGGTCATGGAGAGCCAATTCTCTCTCTGTCTCTCTGTCTCTGTCTCTGTCTCTGACTCTCTCTCTTCCTCTTTCTGAACTCTCCTCTCCATTCTTGCAAATAAATAAATTGGGGAAAATATCCAGAGACATTGTACCCCTCAGCCACAATGCACAAAGGGGAAATAAATAAAACCTGGCTACTTCTGGTGTCGTTTATAACCTCCTACCCTATGTTCAGATCCAGTATGCACACCAAGGAGGGATCCCAGTGGGTAGGTGACAGAAAGGAGGGAAATGGGGGCACCTTCACATGAATTGCTCATACAATGTATATTCTTATGCATAATAAAGATATTAATAAAAATATTTTAACATGAAAATAGGAACCTTAATTATGTAGAAAATCACAATGATTTAAAGAATTCAACATATACTATTGTTGCAAGCTCATCAAACCTTATGACTCTTCCATCACATAGAGACAAAAATAACAGGTTTTCTTGTGATATGTTACATGAAGGAAATAAAAGATCAGTGATTAAAGAAATAATTTAGTGTTTAATTCCATGTAATTAAACTATAAGTCAATGAAAATCAGAAAACATCATCAAGAGTAACATCTCCATAGATGAACAAACTAACAATACTTATATAAATCACCCATGGTTTAAAATAACTACTAAAGTGAAATTAAACACATGCACACACACACACACACACACACACACAAACACTCTGAATTGAGAATGAATAAACAGCATTTTTAAAATGTATAAAATATAACAAGGAATTTCCAGACAAACAGAAAGCATCCTAATCATCAATCAAAGCATCAACATGAAAATCAATGAAAAAGAAGGAAAAATATGCCCAAATAAAAGACAAATAGTAAATGGTAATCTTCGCTGAAATAAGCAGATAATAGAGAAAAGTCAAAGGATAGCAAAGTTAGCTCTGAAAAAAAATTGAAAAATTTATAGAATACTGATAAAAATTCTGAAAGATTAAACATACATAATATCTGAAATAATTAAATCAGAAGGTGCTACTATGGAAACTTCCCACACCTTCTGTATGTGCTATTTCTGTATGGATAATGCATCCAATTTTCCAAGCATAAATTCAGAAACATAATGCTCTCATTTCTTGAAAAACATAGACTACAACAACTCACTCATGATTAAAAAAGATAATCTGAGTGTTGCAGTCAGCTTTCTAGTTGCTGCGCAGAAAGAACCCAAACAAAAGCGGCTTGTAGAGGAATGGGTTTATTTGGCTTAGGGACTCGAGGGGAGACTCCATCCTGGCAGGGAAAACGATGGCATGAGCAGAGGGCTGGACATCACCTCTGCCACAGCACTGCAAACAGCGGCAGGAAGGTGTGCCAAACACTGGCAAGGGGAAGCTGGCTTATAACCCCATAAGCCTGC
>PVHP010029839.1:0-22128 GCA_004024765.1 Zapus hudsonius
AGTTTTCACAATATCAACTGATTAAACATATTTAATTCAAGAACATAAGGAAAGTGCCTTGTTAGTACAGTAGGTAGTACGTCAGTCTTACAATTTCAGAACTGAAGTTTTCGAAACATAGACTTTTTCTTATAATTTGTAGTAGGTGAGAATTAGATTTTTTTGGTTTTTGGTTTTTCGAGGTAGGGTCTCGCTCTAGTCCAGGCTGACCTGGAATTCACTATGTAGTCTCAGGGTGGCCTTGAACTCATGGCAATCCTCCCACCTCTGCCTCCCCAGTTCTGCGATTAAAGGCGTGCGCCACCACGCTTGACAGTTTTTTTTTACTCTCTTTAAAGTGCAATTTATTCTTCTATAAAATGAAACTGATAGTGCCCACTTTATAGGATTAAATAATGTAATGTATAAATGTATAGTTAAGCTATAGTTAAGTCCCATAAGCAAATCACGTTACTCTAGATAGAGAAAATATATTTCTCTGAGTTTCAAAAAAGCTCAATTAAGCTGGGCATGGTGGCACATGCCTTTCATCCCAGCATCTAGGAGGCAGAGGTAGGAGGATTGCCATGAGTTCAAGGCTACCCTGAGACTATATAGTGAATTCCAGGTCAGCCTGGACTAGAGCGAGACCCTACTTCAAAAAACCAAAAAAAAAAAAAAAAAAAAAGCTCAATTATTTATTTAGTTTGCTACTAAAAAATAAAGATAGCATAATCAGTTTTGAAGTATTGAAGATGTATGCACCATTTTGTGCATCTAGCTTTGCATGGGTACTGGGGAATCGAACCCTGGTGTCATGGTTTGATCCAGGTGTCCCCCACAAACAAATGAATGTGTTCTGATCTATCCTCAGCTGATGGCAGTTTGGGTTTTACAACCTTGATGAAGCTGTGTTGTTAGGGGCGGGCTTATGGGGGTTATAAGCCAGCTCCCCCTTGCCAGTATTTGGCACACCTTCCTGCCACTGTTTGCAGTGCTGTGGCAGAGGTGATGTCCAGCCCTCTGCTCATGCCATCGTTTTCCCTGCCAGGATGGAGTCTTCCCTCAAGTCCGTAAGCCAAATAAACCCATTCCTCCACAAGCCGCTTTTGTTTGGGTTCTTCCTGCGCAGCAACTAGAAAGTTGACCGCAACACCTGGTCATTAGACTTTTCAGGCTAGTGCCTCAACTGCTGAGCCATCTCTCCAGCTCCAACATTTTTCTTTTATGACCTTTTATTTATTTATTTATTTAGGCAGGGTCTCATGTAGCCCAGGCTGGTCTCTAACTCAGTTCTTCAGCTAAGGATCAACTTGAACTCTTATCTTCACTCCTTCTCAAGTGCTGAAATTGCAGGCATGTGTACCACCATGCCAGGCTGAAGTTATTTTAAAATAGCCCATTTACACTCTATAGGTACACATTAAAATCAAGAAAAAGTCATTGAGTTTATATTGATCAAGGGAAAAATAATTTAATGCACATTGATGGTAATCTTTTTTTTTTTTTTTTTTTTTTTTTTTTTTTTTTTTTTATTTATTTATTTTTTTTGATGGTAATCTTGAAGCAGTCAAAGATTTCCTGTCTTCAAACTACTTCAAAAACTTTTTTCACCTTGCAAGTTGTTTTTTTTTTTTTTTTTCATTAAAAATTCTTACATGTTTATGGGGCTGGAGAGATGGCTCAGCGGTTAAGGCACTTGCCTCCAGTGCCTAAGGCTCCTGGTTCAATCCCCCCGTATCCACATAAGCCAGACCCACAAGGTGGTGGCCCTGGTGCTGTCTCTCTTTCTCTCTCTCTGTATCTCTCTGCTTGAAAATGAATAAATAAAAAAAATAAAATAAAAAGAATTCTTACATGTTTATTTAAAATGAATACTTTTGTACCTTTAGCTATAATGATTTAAATTTATAATCCTGTAGTGATTCCTTTTTTCTTTTTTGAGGTAGGGTCTCACTCTAGCCTAGGCTGACCTGGAACTCTCTCTGTAGTCCCAGGCTGGCCTTGAACTCAATCTGCCTCCCAAGTGCTGGGATTTAAGGGGAGTGCTACCACACCTGACCTGTAGTGAGTGATTTCTTTTATCATTCATATATATATGAAAGGGAGGGAGAGAGAGTGAATGGGTGCATCAGGGCCTCCAGCCATTGTAAAGGAACTCCAGAGACATGCACCTTGTGCATCTGGCTTTATGTGGGTGTGGGCCCTGGGAAATCGAACCCAGGTTGTTAGGCTTTTCAGGCTAGTGCCTTAACCTACTAAGCAATCTCTCCAGCCCTCTATTCTCTCTCTCCCCCCATTTAAAAAATATTTTAATTTATTTGCAAGCAGAAAGAGAGAAACGCAGATAGAGAGAATGGACGCACCAGGGCTTCTAGCCACTGCAAATGAACTCCAGAAGTATGTGCCACCCTGTACATCTGACTTATGTGGGCACTGGGGAATCAAACCTAGGTCAATAGACTTGGCAGGCAAGTGCCTTAACCGCTGAGCCATCTCCCCAGCCCTTTATTCTCTTTCTTAATTGTTTATAATAAAGCTTGAAAATTATGTTACTTATTGTCTGTTGAAGTTCTCCTTGCTGGGACAAAGCACATGACTGAAAGCAGCTATGGGAGGAGAGGGTTTATTTTGGCTTATAGTCTTGAGGGGAAGCTCAATGATGGCAGGAAAAGCATGGCATGAGCAGAGGCTGGACATCACCCCTGCCACAGCAGATAGAAAACAGCAGCAGGAGAGTGAGCCAAACTCTGTGAAGGGGAAGATGGCTGTAACACCCTAATACCTCCCCAAGAGTACACCTCCTCCAGGAAGGCTCTACCTCCCAAAGCATGCAGAACACATGAGAGTTTATGGGGGATATCTGATTCAAATCACCACGATATCTATGATAGTAATTTTTTGCATTTTTAAAAATAGATGGAGGATCTGGGTGTGGTGGTGCATTTAGGAGGCAGAGATAGGAGGATCACTATGAGTTCAAGGCTAGCCTAAGCTAGAGTGAGACACTACCTCAAAAAACAACCACCCCCAAAAAGATAGGAGGAGGACCCAGGTGTGGTGGTGCCTGCATATAACCCCAGCACTGGGTTGGGTGAGCAGGAGCATTACCATGATGTTAAGGTTGGGTTTGGGCTACATAGTGAGTGTGAGGCTAGCCTGGGCTACTTAGTGAGACAACCCTGTCTCAAAGAAAAAAGAAGAAAAAGTAAATCTATGAGTGTATTCAATTCTGTATTCTTCTGGCAGCTTGAAATGACCTTGTCTGTAGGTAGAGATACTTTGAAATGTGAATGAAGAGCATATTTCAATTCAATTCAGTTTATATTATGTAAGAGTACCTTTTAATTGTTTATTTATTTGAGAGAGAGACAGAGACAGAGACAGACAGATACAGGGAGTGAGTATGGGTGCACCAGGGCCTCTTTCACTACAAATGAACTCTAGATACATGTGCCACTTTGTGTGTCTGGCTTTATGTGGGTACTGGGGAATTGAGCCATCTCAACAGGCCCAAGAGCACTTTGTTTTTCTTCAAGGTAGGGTCTCGCTCTAGCCCAGGTTGACCTGGAACTCACTCTATAGTCCCAGGCTGTCCTTGAACTCACAGCAATTTTCCTACCTCTGCCTCTCCAGTGCGGGGGTTAAAGGTGTGCACCACACCACAACCCAACTAAGAATACTTTTAAAATAACAGCTTTATTGAGATATAATTCACACACATAATTGACCTACTTAAAGGGTAAAATTAAATGGCTTTTACTATATTCACAGAGTAGTGCAAATTTCACCACTAATTTTAGAAGTTTCATCACTCCAGACTGGTGCTCATTAGCAGTCACCTCAGTATTTTCTACCCCCCACCCCAAGTCCTAGGCAGATACTAAAGTGCCTTCTGTCTCTGGATTTGCCTGTCAGTTCTGGACACTTAATATAATGAGGCCATACAACATATGATTGATTTATTTCAAATAGTACAATGTTTTCAGGGCTCTGTAACAATCCACTAATAATTTGTTTCTTTTTATTGCCAAATAATATTCTGTTGTATAGCTATGCCATATCTTATTTATTCATTTGTAAGTTTGGCTACTATGAATATTGTTATGAATGTTTGTGTACAAATTGGGTAGGCACATGTTTTCATTTCCTGTGGGATATACATAGGGTTAGAATAGCTGTGTCAAATGGACTGTGTGTTTTTAAAAAATATTATTTCAAACAGACACATACAGAGAGAGAGAGAGAGAGAGGCAGAGAGAGAGAAGAGAGGGAGAGAGAGAGAGAGAACAAGTGAGTGAGCACATGGGCAGGGCAGGGCTTCCAGCCACTGCACACAGACTCCAAATACAGCTGTCGTTTTGTGCATCTGGCTTTACATGGGTATTAGGGAATTGAACTCACGTCCTTAAGATTTTTAGGCAAGTGCCTTAACCGCTGAGCCATCTCTCCAGCCCAATTATTTGTGTGTTTGTTTATTTTTTGGGGGGCGGGGGTTGGTTGAGGTAGGGTCTCACTCTGTAGTTCCAGACTGGCCTCGAACTCACATTGATCCTCCTACCTCTGCCTCCCAAGGTATGAGCCACCAAGCCTGGCTTTTTTTTTTTTTTTTTTTTTAATGGGATGTGTTTTGTGGAAAACCCAGAATATTTTACTCAGTGGTGATGCCTTTTTATAGACCCACTAGCAAGTCTGAGCGGGTTCTATTTCTTTACACCCTCATCGACTCTCACTGTTTTTTAATAGCCATCATAACAATAAACACGAAATAATATGGCAAGGCTCTGTTTGAGGTTCACAATTTTCATTTATAGTCATTAGGTAAATTACTGAAGTTTTTACTTATAGACAGATAAGCCAGATTCTTTGATGATAAATGTTTTTGGCTTGAAAATAAAAGTATGAACTTTCTAGTTTTCTGTAAACAGTAAACTTAGTGGTTAGTTATATTGGTGGTGTGGGAATCTTGTTATAAGGACTCCAGCTTCCAAGAGCCTATTTATTATTATTATTATTATTATTATTATATTTTTGTTTTTGTTTTTTTTTTTTTCAAGGTAGGGTCTCGCTCCAGCACAGGCTGACCTGAAATTCACTATGTAGTCTCAGGCTGACCTCAAACTCATGGCGATCCTCCTGCCTCTGCCTCCTGAGTGCTGGGATTACAGGTGTGGGCCACCACACCCGGCTTCAAGAGGCTCTTTTAAACATTTTTATTTTTAAAAATTTATTTAAATATTTATTTAGGGGAGAGAGAGAGGAGGCAGAGAAAGAGAGAAAGAAAGAGAGAAAGACCGAGGCAGAGAGAGAGTGGTGGCATGCCAGGGCCTCCAGCCACTGCATATGAACTCCAGACATATGGGCCACTTTGTGCATCAGAACCTGGGATTTCCAGGCAAGTGCTTAACCACTGAGCCATCTCTCCAGCCCTTTTTTTTTTTTTTTTGAGATAGGATGTTACATGAGAGCCCAGGCAGGGGTTCTCTTGCCTCACCCTCCCTAGTGCTGGAATTACAAATGTGTATCTCCATGCTCAGCTTAATGTTTCCTAACAAAAGGCAATCATAACCCAGGTTAGCTTTCCTTGAATTCTGCTAAAACATTCCTAAAATTTTCTAAATTAACATTTCTAAATTGCTATGCACTTTAACATTTCTTTTTTGTGGGTCAAGTTTTCTTGTGGTGTGGTGTGTATAAGGTGTAAAATATGGACATGTGTGTGCAGATGCACATTGTGCAGAAGCCAAAGGAGAATGTTGGGTGGCTTCATATTGCTCACCTGTGTATTTCCTTGAGACGAGTTTCTCTTTCATCAGGAAGCTGATGATAGGTTATTAAGTGAGCGCCAGCAATTCTCTGGTCTCTGGGTTACAGGCCTGCATGTTCACACCCAGCTTTTGACGTTGGCTCTGGGGAGTTGAAGTCGGTGGTCTCCAGCCAAGAGGCTCTCATGCTTAAGCAATGAGTTCTCTTAACTGTTAAGCTGTCCCCAGCCCCCCACATTCATATTTCTAAACACTCAAACCTGATAGATTTTAAGAATTGCCATTACTATCATTGGGGTGTGATGTCACATGCTTTTCATTCCAGCACTTGGGAGGCAGAGGTAGGAGGATTGCTGTGACTTTGAGGGCACCCTGAGACTACATAGTGAATTCTTGGACAGCGAGATCCTACCTCATCAATGATATAATTTTATATGAATAGAAATTAGTTCCTGGTGGTGGTGGTACACACCTGTAATCCTGTCAGGAGGTCATCATGGGCTATATAGTGAAGCTGTCTCAAACAAAACATAAACAGATTAGTCATAGTTCTTTATTGTTACTGTTAGAACATTCCCCTATATTCTGTATTTAAGGTATGGATTGAAGCTTTTCTATGAGATCTTATAGGACATTGTTCAAATACAGCAATAGTGACTTGCTAATATTGCTAGTTTTTATTTTATTTTATTTTATTTTTTATTCACTTGGGAAATACTGGAGGAAACCATTGTTTTAGTAACAAAGTGCAAGTTTGGGACTTTCAGTCCACATCACCCATCGTATTTTCCCACTTAAGATTGCTTGTGGAGGGCTTGGCAAAGTGACACAAGCTTGTAATCCTAGCACCTGTGAGTTTGAAGCCAGCCTGGGCTGCACAGTGAGACCCTGTCTCAAGAAACCAAGGGCCGAGGATATAACTCAGTGGCAAAGTACAAGACCCTGGGTTTGACTCCCCAGCACCACAGAACGTCACTTTAGAACCAACCATGCTGACTTTGGACTGAAGTGAAAGGCTTGTACTGGATGTCACAGAGACAACATTCTAGTTGCTTTGGATGCAGTACTTCCCATATAAAGTTATAAAATATATCAGTTCTGGAATCTTTAGTGGGGTTCATGAAAACATTTATTTATTTATTTGAAACCAGAGATAGGAGAGAGAGAGAAAAAAAAAAAAAAGAGAAAGAAAATGGGAAGGCCAGGGCCTCCAGACACTGCAAAAACTCCAGATGCATGCACCACTCTATGCCTCTGACTTTATGTGGGTACTAGGGAATCGAAATCCTGGGTCATCGGGCCCTGAAGACAAGCACCTCAACTGTTGAGCTATCTCTCCAGCCCCCCTCCTTTTTTTTTGAGACAGGTTCTCCTCTGTAGCTCAGGCTGGCCTGGAACTCACTATGTAGCCCATATTTATTTATATTATGCTATAGAATCTGATTTTGTTTTTGTTTTTTGAGGTAGGGTCTCACTCTACCCCAGGCTGACCTGGAATTCACTATGTAGTCTCAGGGTGGCCTTGAACTCACAGCAATCCTCCTACCTCTGCCTCTTGAGTGCTGGGATTAAAGGCGTGCACCACCAGGTCCAGCCTAGAATCTGATTTTTTTTTTTCTTTCGAGGTAGGGTCTCACTCTAGCCCAGGCTGACCTGGAATTCACTGTGTAGTCTTAGGGTGGCCTTGAACTCACGGTGATCCTCTTACCTCTGCCTCCTGAGTGCTGGGATTAAAGATGCATGCCATCATGCCCAGCTCTTTATTTTGTAATATTTTTATGTAGTTTCAATGAGAGAGAGAGAGAGAGAATGAGAATGTACATGCAAGGGCCTCTTCCTGCTGCAAAAGAACTCAGACACATGCAGCACTTTGTGCATCTGGCTTTGGTTTTTTTTTTTTTTTTTTTTTTTTGAGGTAGGGTCTTACTCTAGTCCAGGCTGACCTGGAATTCACTATGTAGTCTCAGGGTGGCCTTGAACTCATGGCGATCCTCCTACCTCTGCCTCCCGAGTGCTGGGATTAAAGGCGTGCACCACCACGCCCAGCTCTGCATCTGGCTTTATGTGGGTACTGGAAGATCCATCCCAGGCTGTTAGGCTTTGCAAGCAAGTGCCTTAACCACTGAGCCATCTCTCCAGCCTGAGAGTTAATCTTGATTGTCAGTTTGATGAGATTTAGTTACCATGGAAACAAACCTCTGGATTTGCCTGTGAAGGATTTTCTAAATTAGGTCAAATGAAGTGGGAGACCCAACCTAAATGTGGGCAGTGCCATTTCACAGGCTGGAACAGGAGAGAGCAAAAGCAAGAATGAGAGAATGTGCGTGCAGAGCACAGGCATTCATCTCTCTGCTTCCTGGCTGTGAATGCACTGTGGCTGGCTGCTCCCTGCTTCTGCCTCCACGCCTTCCCTGCCTGATGGATTATCTCCCCTGGAACTGGAAGCCATATAAACACTTCTTCCCTTAAGCTGCTTCTTATCAGGATTTGGTCACAGCACTGAGAAAGTCATGAATAAATAGAGTGGCTCTTCTGCTCTGGCTGCTCTCTGGCAGGCCTGATGCAGGAAGCAGATTTTCATGCCTTTGCCAGGTCCCTTACATTCTTCATTTGCCCTTCTTTGTGTCTCAGTCTTTTTTTTTTTTTTTGTTGTTGTTGTTGTTTTGTTTTTAGAGGTAGGGTCTCACTCTAGTCCAGGCTGACCTGGAATTCACTATGTAGTCTCAGGGTAGCCTCAAACACACAACAGTCAATCCTCCTACCTCTGCCTCCGAGTGCTGGGATTAAAGGCGTGTGCCACCACGCCCAGCTGTGTCTCACAGTCTTTCAAGGACTCTGGCCAGTCGGCCAGTCGATTTGCAGTTGTCCAGAGTCTGCATATTCTCAGCTCAGGCTGTTCTTTCTGCAAAGAGTTCTAACTAGCTGTGTCACAGGAAGCTGTAGGCCAGGAAGAGCCTCCTTTTCTACTCTCCAGACCTTAAGTGTGGCTCCAAGGAAGCTGCTACTCCTTGTCAGCTTGCATCCTGTACTGAGCTTTAGTGTTTTTCTTCTCCCTAAGTCTGTCTGATAGGATCCCCGAACAGCTGTGTTGGAAGGGGAAGGGTCTCAGGTAGCTGTGGTGTGTCAGGGAAGTCTTGGCTACTTTTTAGGTTCTGTTTCAATTCATTCCCTGACGTACTATTTCTATCCTACAGTGGACTGCTGCTGAGATCACCTGGCTTTATGTCTTGTAGAGTTCTCGTAAGCTCATTTTATGAACACATGGCACCCAGAGATTAAGCATTCTGTCTCTTGCCAGGGTACCAGGAGTTATATACCAGGATGCCTGCAGAACTCCAGGGAGTCTTCCACTGGGGCTTACTATCAGCTTGTTACTGCATCTTTCCCCATCATTTATACCTTCAGCAACGGAGGGACTGCTTGCAATAAAGCTTGGAATTGCTGCCGAGTTGTTCCCACTGAAAGCTGGTAGCTTAAGTGGGTGTGGTGGCGCACACTTTAGTCCCAACACTCAGGAGGCTGGAGTGGGAGGATCACCATGAGTTCAAGGCCAGCCTGGGCTAGAGTAAGACCCTGCCTCAAAAAACAAAGCAAACAAAGCTGGTAGTTTGTCATGTCATGTTACCACTACGGGGCCACAGTAGTTCCCTGTAACATATAATAATGTGATACTGTGTTGCCTTTAGGGTTGGAGGGAAGCCCATCAAACATGATGCTTCCTTTTTTGAAGTGGGGGATAGAAGAGCCAGCAATTTGCTTTGGAGGGGATGCGTTGGCATGACCCTACTACCGAACCTTTAAAACATAAATGGGATGACAGAATGCAGTCTGCATACAGTTATTCCTTGCACTGGTGAATTCTACCTCCATAGATCCAGCCAACTATACATTGAAGATATTTGGGGGAAAAAACTGAGCATGTAAAGACCTTTTTCTTTGTCATTATTTCCTAAGCAATATAGGATCACAACTATTTACATCCTTTTATATTGCACTAGGTGTTAGGAATAATCTAGAGGTGATGTGAAGTGTAATCAGAGGGTATGCATAGGTATATGCAAATTCTATACCATTTTTAGATGACACTCGGAAAATCAAGGACTGAGTATGCCTGGATTTTGTTGTTCCAAAGAGATAAAGTTTTGGAATCAAGAAATGACTATATTTGTAGGGTCGTTCTCTCACCCTTGGGAGCATGCTTATCAGTCCTTCAGCATGTTAACCACCTCTTGTAAGACCAGCATCCCAGGTTCTCTCATTGAGCCAAACACTGTGACCCTTCCTACTCTTGTAAAAGAAAAATACCACTGAGCTAGCTTCTTAGTGATGATTCTACATGCAGTGCACTTTTAATTTTTTTTTTTTTTTTTGCGGTGCTGAACCCAGGGCCTTGTGCTTGCTAGGCAAGCGCTCATCCACTGAGCTAAATCCACAACCCCTATTTATTCATTTTCAACCAGAGAGATAGATAGATAGATAGAGATAGAGATAGAGAGAGAGAGAGAGAGAGAGAGAGAGAAAGAGAGAGAGAGAGAGAGAGCGCGAGCGCACACCAGGGCCACCACCTTGTGGGTCTGGCTTATGTGGGTCCTGGGGAATTGAACCCGGGGCCTTAGGCACTGGAGGCAAGTGCCTTAACTGCTGAGCCATCTCTCCAGCCCTGCAGTGTACTCTTGATGGCCCTGGCAAATGCTCTAACTTCATGTAATATACCCACTCTACTAGACCCGCTTTCCTGGACCTTTAGATCCCACCCTCCACTCTGCCCGTCAGCCTGGGGCATTTCAGTCTCACTCAGTGTGGGCTGTCCTAACAGTTGATACCACTCCTCAGGTCCCATGTCCCAAGACAGTGTATTCCCCTGCCCTCACTGCCCGTTAAATGTGACCTCAGTCTAATGTTTCTGCTTCTTTGATTATGCACTCCAAAATCTAGCAGTGTGGATGTTTTCCATATTCTGGTTTATACTGGCTAATTCTTTTTTTTTGATTTTCGAGGTAGCGTCTCGATCTAGCCCAGGCTGACCTGGAATTCACTCTGTAGTCTCAGGTTGGTCTCGAACTCACAGCAATCCTCCTACCTCTGCCTCCCGAGTGCTGGGATTAAAGACGTGCGCCACCACGCCTGGCTACTGGCTAGTTCTTGCTGTTGATTTGTTACATACAAATTTCTCCCTTTTCAGGTCCAACATTCTTTTTTTTAAAAAAAAAAACACACACACACACGCTTATTTATTTATTTATTTATTCATTTTTAAGTAGAGAGAGAGAGAGAGAGAGAGAGAGAGAGAGAGAGAGAGAGAGAGAGCTCACCAGGGCCACCATCTTGTGGGTCTGGATTATATGGATACTGGGGAATTGAACCCAGGGCCTTAGGCACTGGAGGCAAGCGCCTTAACCGCTGCGCCATCTCTCCAGCCCCCAACATTCTTAATAGGTGGGTTAAACTTTTTTTTTTAAATAGCATTCTTGATAGGGTTAGTATTAACTTCTATCATGGGAGCCAGCAGTGGAATTGGGGACAGAGTTGGAAGAGGGCCTGGGTTACATTACTGAAGAAAGGCCTCTGAAGTATGCCACACAGATTGGGGAACACTAACTCATTCCTGTAGCTTCTGAGGGTTCAGAGGAGTTTGGAGAATGACAGTCCTTGAGGGCCACCCTCTTCGATGTACCTGTCACATAGATCCGGTTTCTAGGTTTTCTAAACTACCACCCTGAGACCCTGCTCTTTGGTATGCAGACTTGCTCCCCTCCCCCAGCTGAGCATTTAGTTCTCTTTGAAACTAGAGTCTTTACCCACCCTGAGCTTATTTTTTGTCTTTGCTGCTTTCCCAGTGTAGGTGATAAGATCTCTTGGTGTGCTTCCAAAAAGGCCTCTGGCCCTAGCATTCAGCGGTTTGTCAGCTGCCTTCTCTAGGGAGTCCAGCAGTAGAATAGCTGGCTCATTCTATTGTTCTTGGACCTTACACTTCGGTCTCACCAGTCAGGGAGTTCCTCTCTGGGAACATTCTCTCAAGTCGCAGCTTGTGAAAGCGTTATTACTTGGGCCACCAGATTGTGCTGTCCATGTCTTACATACCCCTTGCAGTGAGACTCCCATTGGCAGTGGGATGGTAAGTGATCAGTTTCCAAGCCCCATCTTACCTTCCACTCTCTCAAGTCCATTTCTGGTACCATCTATGTCAGTTTGAGTCTCAGGAAGGACCTATGACCATGAGACAGCATTAGGAATACAAGAGGTATATGCAGGAAGGGGGAATCCTGAGAAGGGGGAGGCATATATTTGACAGAGTCTTCCAACAATGAAGTGAAGTCTCTGGAGCAAAAGTTTTCCACGAGAATAGTTGTGTGTCATAAAGAAATGGCCAGCCCTTAGTGCTCATGTGATCTCATTGGCTGGAGCTGCCCTTGACCTAGAAAGAGCATGGCCTCATTGGAAAGCAGGGGAGACTTAAATAACTGTACACCTAGCAGCTTACTGGCAAGCTCTTTCCTGAAGGCTGATACAAACAGCACTCCTCCATACAGAATAAGTATTAAGCACATGTTAGGTATTACTGCTGTAATGACCACCTGATTAGTTTCCTGTTACTTTTGTGTTTGCCAACTAAAAGCTTTCCTAGGTATATTACTTTTGTTATTATTTTCTTAATCTATGACATGAGTTTTTCACTTGTGATTTGGCACAAGAGAGAGAGAGAGGAGAGAGAGAGAGAGAGAGAGAGAGAGAGAGAGAGAGAGAGAGAGAGAGAGAGAGAGAGAGAGAGAGAGAGAGAGAGACTCTAGCTGCTACAAACGAACTCCAGATGCATGCACTTGTCAGGCAAGCACCTTTATCGCTGAGTCATCTTTCTACTCCCATGACATTTTCTATAACACTACAATAGTTCATCTTTCTTTTGTTTGTATGTGTGCAGGTGCACAGGCATATGTATGTGTATGCATATAAAAGCCAGAGGATAGCCTCAAATGTCATTTTAAAGGAATACTTTCTACCTTTTTTGGACTGGAACTTGTCTAATTAGGCTTGCCTGGCTGCCCTTAAGTAAGCCTCAGGGATCTGTCTCTGCTTCCTCAGTGCTGGGATTACATGTGGGCACCACCACACCCAGCTTTTTCACATGGTTTCTCGGTATCTAGGCAAGCACTTTACTGACTGAGATCCCCCAGACCCTGGTTTGGATCTTTTAAAGCAGAAGTGTAGAACCTCAATAAAATGCTATGTAAGAGAGTATTTATTTAGTTCATTATTCCATTTTCATTTTTTTAAAATTTATGTGAGAGAGAATGAGAATGGATGTGCCAGAGCTTTTTGCTGTTGCAAATGAACTCCAGACACATGCAACACTTCATTCATCTGGCTTTATGTGGATGCTGGGGAATCATACCCAGGCTGTTGGGCTTTGCAAGCAAACACCTTTAACTGCTGAGCCATCTTCCCAGCCATTATTCAGTTTTTTTTTTTTTTTTTTTTTTTTTGGTTTTTCGAGGTAGGGTCTCACTCTAGCCCAGGCTGACCTGGAATTCACTGTGTAGTCACAGGACTCATGGCAATTCTCCTTCCTCTGTCTGCTGAGTGCTGGGATTAAAGGTGTGCACCACCATGCCCAGCTACAATTCCTTTATTTTTAAGGGAGGGATGAGGCAGAGTCTCACTGTAGCCCAGGTTACTTGGAACTCACTGTAGCCCAGGGTGGCCTCAAACTCAGTCCTTCTACCTTAGCCTCCCAGGTGCTGGCATCACAGGTATGGCCCACCAACTTCTTGTTGGATTTAGTTAGAACCTCCTAGCCTCTTCTTGTTTTTAATATTGTATGAATAATGTACATAATAAGCATATTTTATATAATAACAAAACTCAGCCGGGTGTGGTGGCGCACGCCTTTAATCCCAGCACTTGGGAGGAAGAGGTAGAAGGATTGCCGTGAGTTCAAGGCCACCCTGAGACTACATAGTGAATCCCAGGTGAGCCTGGCTTATAGTGAGACCTTACCTCAAAAAACCAAAAAAAAAAAAAAATTATGGAAGAGACAGACATATATAATCGGACGTAAATAACAAGAGCAACCTTTTTTTAAAAAAATATTTTATTCATTTTCAAGGAGAGAGAGAGAGAGAGAGAGAGAGAGAGAGAGAGAGAGAGAGAGAGAGAGCGCACACCAGGGCCACACCTTGTGGGTCTGGCTTATGTGGGTCCTGGGGAATTGAACCTGGGGCCTTAGGCACTGGAGACAAGTACCTTAATCACTGAGCCATCTCTCCAGCCCAGAGCAACCTTTGTCTTCTAGTCTGTGCTATCAGTTATTGGGCACAGAAGAAACTTTTCTGTCTCACCTAAAAAACATTTTATTTATTTATTTGCAAGTAGAGAGAAAGAGAAGGAGAGGGGGGGAGAGAGAAGAGAAAATGGACACACCAGGGCCTCCAGTCACTGCCAACTCCAGATGCATGCACCATTTTGTGCATCTGGCTTTATGTGGGTACTAGGGAATCAAACCCAGGTCATCAGGCTTTGCAGGCAAAGGACTTAACCATTGAGCAATCTCTCCAGCCTTTTTTAAAGTAACATTAGTTACACGGAAAAGGTGTCTGAGTTTGCCTATCAATTGTGTAAGTGCTTTTTAAGACAACCATTGCTTACCAGGTATGTTGATGCGCACCTGTAATCCCAGTACATAGGAGTCTGAGGGTTGCCATGACTTCAAGGCTTCAGTATGAGTTCCAGGTCAGCTTGGGCTACAGAGTGGGACCTAAACAAACAGCAACAACAACAAACAAACAAAACCAAATGAACCAGGTTTGGTGGCGCACACTTTTAATCCTAGCATTTGGGAGGCAGAGAAGTAGGGGTATCAGGCTGGAGAGATGGCTCAGCAGTTAAGGTGTTTGCAAACCCATGTAAAGCTACATGCACAAGGTGGTGCATGCACCTGAGTTCATTTGCCGTGGTTAGAGGCCCTGGTGCGCCCATTCTCTCTGTCTCTGTCTCTCTCTCTCTGCTTGTAAATAAAAAAAATAAAAATATTAAAAAAAATAAACGACCCAACCCATTGCACCATGGTATGTGGCAGAAAGATATAAGTTGTCTTTTGTCCCAATTATTTTCCCCAGTGCTGGGGATTGAACCTTGGGCCTCATGCATGTTAGGCAAGTGCTCTGTGATGGTTAATATTATGAACTGCACAGAATCTAAAGTCACCCCAGGGATTTCTAGATTGAGTAGAGGTGGTGGTGTAGTTCCCTTGGGATTGCTAGGTTGTATACCCTAAAGCCCGCCCGCCCTCAACAACACACCTCCCCATCAGCTGGGGGGGCAAGCATTCAAAATCTTTGAGTTTATGGGGGACCTCTGATTCAAACCACCACAGGGAGGAAGACCCACCCTAAATGTGGGCGGCACCTTTCTCTGAATGAAAGAGAGAAAGTGAGCTGTGGATGCCGGGTGCTCGCTGAGGGCCTCCTGCAGCCCTGCCATGCTTTCCCTCCGTGATGGACTGGACCTTCAGACTGTAAGCGAAAAGAACTCTTCTTCCCTAAATTGTTTTTGCCAGGTAACTTTAGAAAGTAACCAAAGTAACCCCATAAAGAACATGTGCATTTCAGTACGTGGAAGGGAAGCACTTCAGCACTGAGCCAAGTTCCCAGCCCTCCCTGCTTTTTCGCATTTTATTCTGAAATCAGGGTTGAACTTCAAGCAGCCTTAAACTTGTGATCCTCCTGCTTCAGCCTCTTGAGTAGCTGGGATGACAGATACTAGACCCCACTATCCACAAAAACTATCTAGAAAAACACCCAGGAGTTAAATTTATTAATAATAAATTTAATAAAGTTAATAATGTTATTCTCTCATCAATCATGTGAAATGGACTGTTTGTCTAAACTGCGAATAAGACAGTGAAGGCGTCCTTGATTTGTCTGAGGCACAAGCAGTTGTAGCTCTGGCCTGTCACTGCAGTTGTCAAGACTCTTACCACAGACCCAGGGCTGTGGACCTTCCCGGGAGAACCTCATAAGATTATCTAGCCTGCTTAAACAGTTTTGTAAATTTAACCACTTTGTTAGATAAACTTCACTGAATAGTTAACTAAATCATTTGAAAATGCTTCAGTAGTATAATCATTTAAAATATTTATCTATTTGTTTATTTGAAAAACTGAGAGAAAGGGCATACACACCAGGGCCTCTTGATGCTGCAAATGAATTCCAATGAACTCTAGATGCATGTACCATGTGTACATCTGGCTACTGAGAAATCCAACCTGGGCCTGCGTGCTTTGCAAACAAGCACCTTTAACTGTTGAGCCATCTCCCCAGCCCAATAGTTATAATTCTCTTTAAAAATTATTTATTTATTTTTTATGCAGAGAGAGAGAGAAGGCCTCTTCTGCAAACGAACTCCAGACACATGTGCCTGCCTCTCAGTGCATCTGGCTTTACATGGGTACTGGGGAATTGAACTCCGGTCTTTCTGCTTTTCAGGCAAACACCTTAGCCACTAAGCCATCTCTCCAGCCTGCCCACCCACCTTCTCCCTCTCCCTCTTTCTCTTCCTCTTCCTTTCTCTCTATCTCTCCTCTTTCTTTCATTTTTCTTCTTTTTTTCAAGGTAGGGTCTCACTCTAACTCAGGCTGACCTAGAATTCATCTTACAGTGATCCTCCTATCTCTGCCTCCCAAGTGCTGGGATTAAAGGCATGTGCTACCACACCTGGCCTTGGGTTAAATTTTCTATACATGTGAGTCACTTGATTCTTCTGCATATGAATGTTCAGTGGTCCTAGTACCATTTGTTGAAAAGACTATTTTTTCCCCATTTCATTATCTTAGTTCACTGAAAATGTTGTGGCTGGACTCTCAGTTCTTCATTGATCCATATTCTATTCAATTTATGCCAGAACCACACTGTCCAGATTAAACTAACTTTGTAGTAAGTTTGTTAATTGGGCTGTGTGAGTCCTTCAACCTTGGTCTTCCTCTGTGTGATGATTTTGGTTTACATTGCATGTGAATTTCTTTACACCTCCATATTCTGTCTTTTTAAGGATTATCTTGACAATTCTGGCAACATCTAGGACTTGGACTGGAGATAGGGATTGTGTTGAATCTGTACACTAGTTTGGGAAGTAGCATCTTAACAATATTAAGATTGTTAATATTTCTATTTATTTAGATTTAGATTTTTAGTTACACCTCATAATTTTTCATGTATAAACGTTGCACTTCTCTCATTACATAGTCACTTATTTTGATGCTGTCATAAACAGAATTCTTTCCTTTTTTAAATTTGTACTCATTTGTTTGTGTGTAGACACATGCTTGCCACCGTGTGCATGTGGAGTCCAAAGAACAACTCATTTATTTATTTATTTATTTATTTATTTATTTGTGTGTGTATGTGTGTGTGTGTGTGTGAGAGAGAGAGAGAGAGAGAGAGAGAGAGAGAGAGAGAGAGAGAGAGAGAGAGAGAGAGAAGAGAGACAGACAGAATGGGCATGCCAGGCTTCCAGCCACTGCAGATGAACTCAAGATGCATGTGTTACTGTGCATCTGGCTTTACCTGGGTACTGAGGAATTGAACCTTGGTTGTTAGGCTTTGCAGGCAAGTATCTTAACTGCTGAGCAATCTTTCCAGCCTTAAACTTAACTGTCTACCTTTAAAAAATGTTATTTGGGGCTGGAGAGATGGCTCAGCAGTTAAGGCACTTGCCGCCAGTGCTTAAGGCCCTGGTTCAATTCCCCAGGTCCCACATATGCCAGACCCACAAGGTGGTGGCCCTGGTGTGTTCTCTCTCTCTCTCTCTCTCTCTCTCTCTCTCTCTCTCTCTCTCTCTCTGCTAGAAAATGAATAAATAAAATATTAAAAAAACAAATCTTTTTTTTAAAAAAAAGAAAAAAAGTTATTTATTTATTTGCAAGGGGAGAGAGAAGAGGGACAGAGCATTGGCACACCAGGGCCTCCAGCTGCTGCAAACGAACTCCAGATGCATGTGCCTCTTTGTGAATCTGGCTTTACATGGGTACTGGGGAATTGAGCCTGGATGGTTAGGTTTTTTAGGCAAGTACCTTAACCACTGAGTCATCTCTCCAGCCCTTCTACCTTTTTTTTTTTACAACTAACTCACAAACCTTAGGATAATTTAGGAGAAATAAGCAAATAGAAAAATTCATTCTATGGATATTGTTTTCTTTACTCCTCATAGGATTTTTTTTTTTTTTTGGTAAATTGGTCCACTTTATTATTTAGTTAGTTTTTTTCAAGGTAGGGTCTCACTCTAGTTCAGGCTGACCTGGAATTCACTATGTAGTCTCAGGGCGGCCTCGAACTCATGGCAATCCTCCTACCTCTGTCTCCCAAGTGCTGGGATTAAAGGTGTGCACCACCTGCTTGACTTATTTATTGTAACTTTTTCTTGACAATTTCTCATAGGAACTTTTATTATATTAGGTACATCGAGTGAGCAAATAATGAGTTGGTATCCCCAGATCTCCAAATTCCTTCTTCCCTGTCCCCAATCAGCTGGATATCCTTCTCCGTGGGCAGTCTGGGTCAGTCCATGTGGTAGGGGGTTATGGATAGCCTAGGAGTCAACCCAGTTCCCCCCCTTTGTATGTTGTTACTGAGGGGGGCTATGTCTCTGGGAACTCTCCCCCACCATGGCTCTTACAATGTTTCCTCCCTCTCTTCTGCTCAGTTCCCTGAGTCATGGTTCATAGGAACTTTTGAGGTAGATGGTGGTGTTCCTTTTATAAATGGAGAAATTGAAAGTTGAGGTTTTTTAATTTGGCTGAGGTCAATGTTTTGTTTCTATTTTTTTCAGGTTTTCATTTACTAATATCAGGCTTTAGAGATGTACCCATGATCTAGGCAGATGTTATCTTTGTCATCATTAAGTGAATTGTTCTTTTACTGATGTGGAGCATATTTGTAATATAGAATCTTATACAATACTCTTATATTCTCATCCAATTTTATAATCCTTGCTGCAACATTGATCCAGGTAGGTTAGATATTACTATTATCCCTATTTGAAAACAAGGAAACTGAAATTTGGGACAATATACAAATGCAGATAGTCTGCCTCCAGGGATCCTGTCCTTTTTCTATTTTACCACATTGTCTTCTTGTTCACATGAAACTACAAGCCTAGATTACTAAGAGTGATATGCCTTGGAAAGTAACCAGTCTAGCGGCATCACAAAGCAGGGCATGTACAAAGGTTGATGGGAGTGGTGGTATAAGAGACCCAAACTACTGTCCGGTGTGCTGGAGTGAGCTCATTCTGAAATAATGCAGTAAGAAGAAACTAACATGCACAGTATTGCATGGATAAGTCTCTGTACTTGCTAGGGGAGCTCCCTCCCTTTTTTATTTTCTTTTTTCATTTTAGAACAAAGACTTGGACAGACAGTGAATTTAAGGTTAGCGAGACCTAACTGCCAGCAGAAAACAGAACTGCTGGAAACTGCAAGTCAGAGTAGTCTCTCGATGAGAAAGGGATTACTTTGGCATTGACATTGGTTACTTCAGCTATTTTCATGCATATTCAAAATGCTGCTGTTAGGCACTGTGGAAGTGATACTCCGGTGAGGGTGACACCAGCTTTGCCCACAAGGAGTCTATAACTTAATAAGGTGATTTTACAATTCTTCAGACATTCTTATTCATCCTGGCCCTATGCCAGATATTTAGGAGGAAAGAAAAGGTAAATTAGAAATTGACTTTTGAGCCTTTAACTTCCCATACTTTGCATTGCTTAGAGTATTTTCTACTTTTCCTAAATTAAAACCTTACTGGCTTTGGCTGTTTTTATTTCTGTTTTTTTGAGACAGGTCTAGCTGGGCTGGTACTTACTAAGGCTGGCTTTGAACTCATGATAATCTTTCTGTCCCAGCCTTTTGAGTGTTGGGATGTTGTGTAGCTGATTCCTCCAAATTCAGATATTCCCTCCTGAAGAGAGAAAGGAGGCCCTGGGGATTCAGGGACCTAAAAAGTCACAGGATGACTCCTCAAGGTCGATGGGCAGACTGGCCAATGTAATGTAGCAATAAAACTTTCCCTCCTTGGGGTGGGGAGGAATGAATCTCAGGAACTCAAGAAGTCTGGAAAATACAGCCCTCCCTGTAATGGAGTAATTGGGGTTCCAGGAAGTTGGAGTTCCCAGCTACTTCCAGTGCACCTCAGAACTTAAGGAGTACCCGGATTCTTGTCTATAAAATTAAAGAATTAAAATTATAGATCACCAGAGAATAAACTATAGTGGGAGACTTTATTTAAAAGGAAATGAGAAGTTACAGTGATCTCCAGCCACTAGTGTGGAGAGAACATGTAGGGAGGTTTTAACCACATATCTATAAAATCTGTGCTGGCTAGCCAAACAAGAAGGAAAGATACAAAAGGGCTCCCATCATGAGGGAACAAGGTTCACGTGGGAAAGAAGCTGACTCTAGAGATTCAGATGTCCATCTGCTGAAGAGCCATGTGGAAGAGAAGAGAGGAAATTTCCTGTTCCAGTGACTATATTTCCTAGCCCAGGTGTGCAGAGAGATAGCTGATTGGTCTTTCTTTGACCAGTCAGTTTCAGGATTAGGTTTGAACTCTTAGAGACACCTCCCACTCAAGAGGAGGGGATCAGGCCTGATTTATGTGGAACCTGCCTGAAAGTACAAGTTTAAGGATACTTGTGCTTACCTTTGGGGGTCCTAGAGTTTAGGTGTAATATTAGGAAGTATTTGCATCATAGTTTTAAAAAATATTTATTTATTTGAGAGAGAGCGCAAGAGAATGTGCACACCAGGGCCTTCTGCCACTGCAAATGAACTCCAGATACATGCACCACTTTGTGCATCTGGCTTTACATGGGTACTGGGGAATTGAACCCGGGTTCTTAGGCTTTGCAGGCAAGTACCTTAACCGCTGAGCCATTTATCCAGCCCTTTGCATCATACTAATAGCCATAGTATTAATGCCCAAGATATATAAAGGCAATGACAAATCACTTGGAAAAAAAATTCCCAATAGGAGAAAAGTGCAGGATTTCAACAGAAGATCACAGAAAAGGATATTAAAAGGCTAATATGGTAAAAATATAGTCTTGCTAGTTATCAAGTAAACTATTCTATAAGGAAATACTGGGGTTTTTTTTACCTCTTATTGGTGAAAAAAGTTAATCTTAGCTAATTTAATAATAAAGCTTTTATTAAATATCTCTTGGATATTAAGCAGGATAATTTTTATAGTAGTCTCATGATAAATCCTATTGTCCTATTGATAAGAACCTTGAATCTGGGCGTGGTGGCGCACTCCTTTAATCCCAGCACTTGGCACTCGGAAGGCAGAGGTAGGAGGATTGCTATGAGTTCAAGGCCACCCTGAGACTACATAGTGAATTCCAGGTCAGCCTGGGCTAGAGCGAGACCCTACCTCGAAAAACCAAAAAAAAAAAAAAAAAAGAACCTTGAGCACAAGTGTAGAATTACTGGCCTAACCAAGTACCAAGTCCAGAGGTATTGTTCTTCTGAACCAACATTTAAAGCATGCAGTCTAGAGCCCACTTTTTTTTTTGAAAAAAAAAAAAAAAAGTCCATTCTTTAATTTCAGTCATAATCCAAATAAGGACCTATTTCACAAACAATTAATTCCCAAACATTAACAGTCTTCAATGTCATAAGGTGACTTTTGAGAATTATTGGGGGATGGAACACCTCATTAAAGTTGTCACTTGCAGATCTCTAGAAGGCATTGGTTGATGCAGGCACTGAACACAGCACTATGTCTTTAATTTATTTTTTATTTTATTGTCCATAATGAGTTACATTATTTAGTGGGTAAACAATGAGTTGTTATCCCCAATTCCCCCCCTCCCCATCCCCAATCAGCTGGATTTCCTCCTCCGTGGGCTGTCTGGATCAGTCTTGGGGCAGGGGACCATGGATAGCCTAGTTGTCAACCCGGTTCTCCTGGCCCTAGTATGTTGTTACTCAGGGCCATCATGCCTCTGGATATTCTCCCCCACCACGTAGAGCCCACATTCTTAATCAGTGAAATTATGCGCTTGTCTGGGTTTGATTACCATCGTGTTCTCACCTAAAACAGTACCTGGTGTGCATGCATGCGTGCACCACAGCATTTAAACATTTGTCAAATGAATGAATATAGGCAATCAGTTTTAAAAAATCAAAGCACATTAGGCATATCATTTGGGGGTTAATCTATCAAAAAGGACACATTGCTGGAGATGTAGGTCAGTGGTAAAGCACCTGCCTAACAGGTGTAAAACCCTGGGTTCTATCTCTAGTACTGTGAGAAAGTAAAGGACACACACTAGTGACTCAGTAATTCTATTTTGTGTGTGTGTGTGTGTGTGTGTGTGTGTGTGTGTGTGT